>JANSTP010138114.1:0-12587 GCA_025330745.1 Cladonema radiatum | reverse complement strand
TTTTACAAAAATAGAGGAGCGGAAAAATATTTTGAGGAGAAATCGCAGCTGTTTTTTTATGTTTGTCATAAGGTCACCTTATTAGAAAATGCAATCGTAATTACACATGCTTTAAATGTAACAATAGATACCATGTTTCGATTTACAATAGTAATTCTTATGGCAATTTTCAGCAGTCAAAAAGCAATTGCCCTAATGAACTTATTAACAATAGAAAGACCTGCTCAGCCGAAACTCAAACTAATTTCACTTCGAATCCCTCTGATGTATTATTACAAACTGCCAAAGCAAATATTTATGTAAATAATAGAGGTAATGGCAAATCATTTCGTGTATTGTTTCCACAGCGGGTCCCAATTTAGTTATATTAGCCCGCGTGTAAAAGACATTTTGAAATCTCCAATTGAAGCTAAGAAAGAAGTAATTTGAAACATATTTGGTGATAATTCCGAAACAAAGTATCTTGAAGCAGTTGATTTAAAAATAGAAAGCAAAACCGGCGATGATGACGTCAAATTTCAAGCTTATGTGTCTAATATTTGTCACCCACTGAAAAACCAAAATGTTGTTTATGCTAGAGCAAAGTTTCCTCATTTACGAAATTTGAATTTAGCGGACGAAAACTTTTCTGACGTCTCTGAGATCGACATCCTGATTGTTTGCGATTATTATTGGCATTTTACGAAAAACAAAATTGTTCGAGGTGATTTAGGAGATCCTGTAGCGATTGAAACTAAACTATGATACGTTTTTAGTGGGCAACTAGATATTGAAGAAAGCCAAAATCTCTTAACACATTCTGCAGTAACAAATGTATTACGAGTTCAACATGAATTAACCGCTGACAAACAATTAGATAAGACGTTGGAAAAGTTTTGGCATATTGAAAATACTTCAATTTCAAAACCTGATCATGTTTATGGACAGTTTAAAACAGACATTTCGTTTACTAATGGCCGTTATGAAGTCGCCCTTCATGATTTCTTAAGTGATAACTTCTCTTTATGCAAATCACGACTGAAAAACTTGGTGATTAATAAATTTCAAAATAACAAAGAATTGTTAACCACATATAATAACATTATTAACAAACAGCTCGAAAGTAAAATAATTGAAGTTGCTCCGGACACTGACGTTGTCGGTGAAACGCACTATTGACCGCATAAACCTGTTTTACGTGAAAATAAAGCAACGTCGAAATGTCGAATAGTTTTTGATGCCAGCTCGAAATTAAAGGATAGTGTTAATTTAAGCAATTGCTTGTATTCTGGTTCGCCTTTGACCGCTGCTCTTTTTGGTGTCATTTTACGTTTCCATGTTCATAATGTTGTTTTTGTCGGAGATATTGAAAAACCTTTCTTGCAAATCAGTATCCTTCAATCATACTGTGATGTTACTCAATTTGTTTGGTTTGAAAATCCCAAAAATTTAAATTATGAAAATTTTGAAAGTAATTGCTTTAAAGAATATCGCTTTTGCCGTGTACTATTTGGTGTTACATCGAGCCCATATTTATTATTCGCTATACTTATTCATCATTTAAAGCAATACGAAGCTACGAACAGTGAGTCTGTAGAAAAAATTTTTCATTCGTTACAGGCAGATGATTTAAGCTCCGGCGCTTCGACAGTTGAAGAAGCGTATCAATATTACGTTAAGTCTAAATCAAGGTTATCGGAAAGTGGTTTCAATTTACGGAAGTTTCAGGCTAACTCACCAGAGTTAGAAAATATGGTTAACAAATCAAGTAACAAACGAACGTCTAATGATTTTCAAGAAAATAAATTTCTAGGAATGGGTTGGGACAAAACAAGTAATACGTTTTTATTTGATTTTAACAAAATTCGAGAATCATTCCAAGTTGAACCGACGAAAAGAAATGTCGTTAAAGCAGTAGCCTCAATATTCGACCCGATGAGTTAATTAATCCGATTATAGTTAACACGAAAGTTTTCTTTCAAAGTTTGTGGAAGCAAAAGTTGAATTGGGATAGTAAGTTTTCAGGAGAAAACTGAATTGCTGGAATGATATATTTTTATCCTTAAATGGTATTGATTTTATTTCTTTTGACCGTCTTTATTGTTTGAATGATGAAAATGACCCAATCATAGCTATTGAGTTACATGATTTTAGTGATACGTCGAAAAAAGCGTATGGTTGTTGTGCATATTTACGTTTGATTCATCAGTCTGGGTTTATTAAAGTTACATTAGTTTCTGCAAAGTCACGTGTCGCTCCAATTAAGGAGCAAAGTATTCCGCACTTAAAATTATTATCATGTTTATTGTTATCTCGTATGATTGACACATTAGTTTTAAAACTGACATTATATTTTCCTAATTTAACATTATTTTTATGGGCAGACTCATCAATTGCTTATAGCTGGACTGTTAATATTGATAAAAAGTTCCAAGTGTTTATTCAAAACAGAGTAAACGATATTGCTTTAATTTAATTGATTCTTCTAGAAATCCTCCGGACATTGTGTCGCATGGTTGGTCACCACCAATATTAGCTGGTAATAGTATGTGGTTTCATGGTCCAAACTTTTTACAGTTCACTGAGGAACACTCGCCTCAGGTGAAAGTTGGCAAAAATTTTCTCAAGATGAATTAAGCAATGACGAAAATTTGGTAACAATATGTGGGACGTTACCTCGAGTGTTGGTAACAATATGTGTGACGTTACCTTGAGTGTCGGTAAAGTATGTGCGACGTTGCCAAAATTAATATTATCAATGTTATTGACATGCAAAAATTTAGTTTGCTTCGCAAACTCTTACGAGTCACTGCTTCTGTTAAACACTTTATTAATAACATTATCAAGTCATGGAAATGCAAGAATAATAAAACAAGTAATAAAAATATTAATAAAAATAAAAATACAGTCAAATAGAGTGGCATTAAGTATGAAGAAATTGAAGAAGTTCGGCGGTTATGGATAATCTCAGTTCAGCACGAGTTTAATGTTAAGTCTTATGCCGATCTCAAGAAGTCTTTCAATGTATTCCAGATGAAAACGTTATATTACCATGTCAAGGACATTTTGAGAATAGTGTTTTGCCGTATGAGACTATGAATGAGACTATGAATGAAATTCGTAGCCGATATTGGGTTCCACGTTTGCACCAGCAAGTGAAACCTTTTATTCATTTGCGCACTAAATCTAAAAAATTTAAAAGAAATCTGTACCAGTATCCTGACGCACCTCCATTACCAAAATCTTGACTTACCCCCGGAAACGCATTCTCTAAAGTTGGAATAGATTATTTAGGGCCTGTTTATGTAACAGACAAAGCTGAAGCAGATAGAAGAAATTGTGACGACCAAACAGATGTAACCTAAAAAGTTTGGGTTACGTTGATAACATGTTTAACGTTTAGAGCTATTTACTTGGATATTGCTTCCAATCTTTGTAGTTTAGCATGTACATACGTATTACGGAGATTTTGTGGATGACACGAACATCCACAGTACGTTGTTTCTGATAATGGCTCGAACTTTACATCTGATGAAGTGCAAAATTATGCAACTTCGAGCAGAATAGAGTGGAGATTCAATCTCGAAAAAGCTCCTTGGTACGGCGGTGTATTCGAACATATGGTGCAATCAGTGAAAAGATGTTTACGAGAAATTTTATACAAGTTAAAAGTTACCTATGAAGAACTTTTAACGATTTTAAATGACATTCAAAAAGTTTTAGACAACCGACCTTTGACACCTTTATACGACGATAATTCAAGTGACCAAGTATTAACGCCTAGCCATTTACTTTACGGTAGACGATTAGATAATAATAATTTTTTTGATACTAATAATGTACATGAAACTTACAAATCCGTTATTTCAGTTATTAACCAGTTTTTAAAAGTATGGCAACCTGAATATCTTGCTGTGTTATGTGAACAGGACCGTTTTAATTACAAAAAATTACATTACTCCAACATTGTTAACGTTGGCGATATTGTTTAGGTGTCCTATAGAACCCCTCGTATTAAATGGGTATACAGACGTATTACAGAATTGATTAAAAGTGACAACGGAAAAATTCGAGGAGGGTGTGTGCTGGTGAAAAACAAAAATTCAACACGAATAATATGGCGATCTATCAACAAACTCATTCATATGGACAGTTCTGAATCGGTGACGTAACAAACTTTTGCCTGGAATGACACAACGAAGCTGTATACCAAAGTACTCCGCCGGGGGGGGGGGCGCAGTGTGTAATATATTGTGTAATATAATTAACTAACAATAGGATCTAATTATGCGCATAATTTAAGCACACAGGTGTATTTAGATTTTCTGATTTCATCTTGTAAATAGTTTTTTAGTTTTAGTTTTTTGAAAGATATTCTTACGACACGCTTTTAAGCGTCATTTGTGCCAACAGAAGTTTTGGTATCTCTCAAATTTATTGAGTTCCACAAATAATTACTTTTTAAATGTTACCCCTCCGGTTTATTTCAAAAAAAGTGGAATATCTGGCCGTGTCATTATAGTAGGCCATGTCTATGGTGAGCAAAACGTTGTAGGAAGTTGAAAATCTTTGAAAGTCCAGGAAAAGGTAGAATGTTTAAAAAGCAACGATCTTTGAGCACTATAAAACCGTGCGATTGCAGTAGTATCATACCCCCTAAGGTTTCTTCGTTCTGCTGTAAAAAATATATTTTTTCCCCTCTAAAGAACAAAAAGGTTTTAGGGGGTACGATATTGTAATAGCGGCAAAAAATTCTTTACAGCTAAGTACCCAGAGCATTTCACATTGAGACATAAATGCTGTGATTTTCTGTGTCGATCCTTCCTTTCCTCTTGAAAGCAAAATTTGTGTCTGGTATGATACCATTGTTGTTTCACTTTGAAATGAAGAACAAACAACACCTGGTCTTAACCTTTGTTGCTTAAACAAAGCCTGAAGTAAGTAGGGTAGCTAAAAAGATAGAGAGGTGGGTAGTCAAGCCAAGCCGAAGAATCAAAGCTGGCTCTATCTCGAATTAATTTTTATAGATGCGTCCCCAAATATCTAGCTTTAAACTTCTTTAGTGAATGACTCAAGGCTGGAACATTATCATTACAAAACAACAAAAAACATAAACTCTAACGTAGGTGGTTATAAAAAAGTAGCTAGCTACCACCTTTCATAACAAAAGTTAGCTAGCTAGCAAATAAATCCATTATCTTCTGGTGGCAAAAAGTACTATAAACTATTCATAAACATGCCAGTTTTCCATACTTCAAAAATTAACCATATTTAGTGATAAAAACTTCCATTAAATTTAAACATAACTCCACATAACGTATATTAAAATATTTCCATAGCTACAGCTAGTTAGCTAGCTAAAGCTTCCTTCGACTAAAAGATCTGGCGACTGGACATGCCTTTGTCTTCACGAAAAAGATGGAAACAATTCAGGTGGTCAATTTTATTACGAAAGCCTGTTGATAACTAACTTGCATGATTTGTTATTGTTGAAGAACATAAAATATTAAATAATATAAGATAATGTATAAATAATCTAGAATTTATGCCATATCTACACAAAATTATATGCCATAATTTTATGGAAGACCAAATGCACATTTAATCTCAAAACCAAGGTTTTAGATCCACAAGCTAGGTTTGGTATGGAAGACCAAATGCACATTTAATCCCAAAACCTAGGTTTTAGATCCAAAACCTAGGTTTGAGGCATTCAAACCTAGGTTTTAGAGTCTGAAACATAGGTTTTAGATTTGAAACCTATGTTTTGGATCTGAAACCTATATTTAGGTTCTCAAACCTATGTTTTAGGTCTCAAACCTATGTTTAGGGTCTAAAATCTATGTTTCGGGTCTCAAACCTATGTTTAGGGTCTCAAACATATGTTCGAGATCTGAAACCTAGGTTTGATTGCCTCGAACCTAGGTTTTAGGTCTAAAACCTAGCTTTTAAATCTAAAATCTATGTTTGGGATTCTGAAACATATGTTTGAAATCTGAAACATATGCTTTGGATCTAAAACCTATGTTTGGAAAGTCAAACGTCTTAAAAACATTTGAATCGAATGAAAAAACACACTTGAATTAAAGACCAGAGATACTGACAAAAAAAGGGTCTCAAGTTTCTCTTTAATCAATTATTAATCGAGGTGATCCTGTTCTGTTTTACCTAGAACGTGGTAGATTCTGTGCAGTGGGCAGTTGGTTTCCAGTGTTGCTATCTGCGTTACGTCTTTGAATTCTGATTATCAACATGAGAATTTCTGAAAGTTGCGTATTGATATACCCATTTGTAGAAAAGTGTGTCTGCAAACGCTTGATACGCCGCTTAATTATAGAAACCTCATTTGTATAGTTGTTTCTATTTTCACCTGTTAGAATAAGGCTATCTAGTCTTCTTCTAATCCTATTTAATAACACACTCACTCGAAGATGCGTGGCCATGCTACAAAAATTTCTCGTTGTTGAAAGTGTAAGATTAGTTGTACTATCCCTTGCATGTCTGGTCCTTAGAAATCAATTTTTTGCTTCAGTATCCAATGTTTTGGACCTAAACCTATGTTTGAGTTCTAAAACCTAGATTTTGAATCCAAAACATATGTTTCGAATTTCAAGCATAAGTTTTAGATCTAAAACATATGTTTCAGATTCCAAACATAAGTTTCAGAATCCCAAACATAGATTTTAGATTTAAAACCTAGGTTTACCTAAAATCTATGGAAGACCAAATGCACATTTGATCCCAAAACCTAGGTTTTAGATCCAAAACCTAGGTTTGGGGCATTTAAACCTAGGTTTTAGAAATCTAAAGCAAGGTTTTGGATCTCAAACCTATGTTTCGAATCCAGGACCTATGTTTCGGATCTCAAACCTAGGTTTGGAATCTAAAACCCATGTTTGGGGTCTCGAATATATGTTCGGGATCTGAAACATATGTTTGATTGGCTCAAACCTAGGTTTTGGGTCTAAAACCTAGGTTTTAAATCTAAAATCTATGTTTGGGATTTGAAAATCTATGTTTGGGATCTAAAATATATGTATTGGATCTAAAACCTAGGTTTTGGAAATCGAACGTTTTAAAAAAGTTCGAATCGAATGAAAAAACACACTAAAATTAAAGACCAGAGATACTAACCTGGTGTAGGTTAGAGTTAACTCTGTTTTTAGTGCTTTATAATGCACATGCCCTCATTTTGGATATTAACTTTTTAAAAAAGTTTTGGATTGGAGTTCCTTCTGTCCTAGGATTTTTTCATCACGAAAATATGTATAATTGAGAATGTGAGTCAAGAAAACAAAATTACTTGTTGAAAAATCAAATGCGGCTAATTTGTCGGTAACCGGACATGTTATTTACCCCTGGGCTAATTTCATAGACTTTAACACCCTTAACAATGCAGCCCCTAGAAAATATGGATAGAAAAATCCCATTTTTAAAAATCCCACTTGCTCTAAAGTTCATCATGATCAAAAGTATTGTTCTGCCCTTATACCGGGACGCTTATTTAAGTAGGGGCGGACATGAGTAAGGGGGCGCCAACTCTGTCATTTACGGTATAGGAAATTTAGGTACTTTTAGGTTATAAATATATTTCCTGCGGTTAACTGTTAACTTACATATACCGTGGCGATGAGAATACATAAGGCGTTTTTGACCCAATTTTTTATTTCAATCATATAAACTCCGTAGTTAAAACAGTGAATATACTTATTTATTTGTAAATTCTCCAACTTAAGAAAATTAAAAGGTTGTCTAATGACAGGTTGTAGCATATTACCCTGTTATCTCTATGTAAGGGTCAGTCTGAGAATAATCATAGTTTCTGCTAACATTTCTCTCGGCATGGATCTTACAACAGAGTATTATCCTTAACCTATTCCATTCTCTTGGTCATTTAAACAAGAGGTTCTTCAGGATTCTTTTTAAAAAGTAAATAATTATGGGCACTTCTATTTACTTTTGTTTAACGATTTATCTTTTTTTACATGGAAAATATCGAAGTGCTGTTGGTAAAAAGGAAAGGGGGAAATTTAAAGGAAATTTAAATCAAACTTAATTATGGGTATTTTACGTTACCTAATTGTCCAGGTGCTGCAGGTGGCAAATAGTGTTGAGGGGTATTGGAATCAGGGGAAAGATGCCAGTGTGTGTGGTAGTTTCAGAGCAGTGCACTATCAAAAATATTAAAACCTAAAATTTTGGGATTGATCCTCTTCTAAGCAAGTGTCCATAAGTCTCCATAGAGTGGCTACGTTTTATGAATAATGTAGAGATTAAAGTATTTTAAGTTTTCGTAGTTTTGACGGGTCTTTATTATTTCTATTTTTCAAGTTAGGTCATACTGACAATTTGATTACTTTTGGTAACCAGAGGTCGGTTAAGATAAATTTAATATTCAGAAGGTTTGACTGAAACCTTGCTCTTCTTTATTTCTTTGCGCTCCCTGGCCGTATTCTGCTGTTAACTAGGCCTTTTAAACACGGCTCACCTTAAACTCTTTCCAAAGTGTCTTTTGCCCTTTCCTGAGGTGTTTCTATCCGTTTACTAGGTGTTTCTAGCCGTTTCGTTTTATAGTAACTACGAAAAGAATCTCAAATCATTAGCTATCGAAATCTATAATGTTAAGTAACTTACTTCCAAAGGCCTTCTCTGATATTTCAAGGCCGTAGCAAGCGGAGGCAGGAGAGGGCAAGGAGAGAATCACCCCTTATAAATTTGCTGACTTTTTTTAATTATTAATTTATTAAAATAAAAAGTATAAAGCAAAAACTATCCTGTTCTCACATTTTCTTCATGTTTTTCATATTTTTTTAACCAGATAGCAAGCTCAACCTTTTCTTCAACCTCTCCTGCAACTACAATGTAAAGTCACCAAATAATAATAAAATAATCATAAGAAATAGTAATAAATAATACTAAATGATAATGACATTATCAATTTAACTTTAAAATGCCTGTTTTTGTAAATAGCATACCCGTTCATTTAGGGCCCGTTCAATTAGCTTCTTGGTACTAGAATTTCGAACATTTTGTCCCTCAAATAAAACAATGCTTCCTACAGCCCTGTGTTCGCAATTATAGGAGTGAAATACCTCACGATCTGTGAAAAAAATGTGGTATCCCATGCTGCGCCGGTTAATAGAAAGAGTTATGTATGAAAATGTATTTCTTTCTTAGTTCCCACAATATGGAACTGATTTCCAGAAAAAATGGGGGAAAAATAATGACGTGCTGGTGTTAGCACTTCCCTTTTTGTCTTGAGTATAAGCCTTCGATTACATACTGTGTTGGAATGATATCATGAATACAAAATCACCCCAATAAAGTGGTGAAACCCCCAGAACACTATTTGACCTGGGAGAGGGTGGAGGTGATGGTAAACCCTCCTGGCAAACTTTTTTTAATTACTTCCATTCTAATTTAAATTGAAACATGATTTTTCGTGACTATTAATGAATTTTATGGGGGATGGAATGGTGAAAAGATTTTGGGTAATCGGCCCAAAACAAGGGGTGGGGGTTTAATGCTGCTTGTAGATATGGGTTAACAAAGATTTGCGCGGTAGCCCGATATTCAAAATACCATTACGTCAGTTTCAGGCCCAGCCATAACTCGAATTATACTCAATAGTAGCTAATTTTTAAAAAAAGGAAAAATAAAAAATTAGATGACGTTATGAAAAATTGCCAAAAACTGTTCTGTGATATATTGTCGTTTTTTGGCCATAAAAGAATGTTTGACAGGGAAGTGGCTTCAGAATCTGATCGGTAATTTATCCTTCTCCCCCCCCCCCTACCTTTGCTGAAAATATGGTTGACTTTGTGGAGTTCTTATCTCATAATGACATAACGGGGTTTTGTATTAGCTGAAAACAGTCGAAACCATATAAGAGGACGTTTTGCTTCACTTTCAGTGGCTATTAAATCGCCTTTAGAATGTAAAAGTTGTATGTCTTTCTTGCATCATTAAATCTATCTGAAACAGATAGATTTAAACTATAAATTATAAACACCTCTGAGGTCTCACCTTTCTTAGTCTAAAAGACTTGAAATAGTTTTTATAGCATTATCAACAGACAATAGAACATAGTAGCAGCCCAATTTATAAAAGACAAAATTCTATCAAAGAGATTATATGAAGCATGAATAAAGGGCGAAGATGTGAATAGACTACCTTCAGTAGCAATATCTTTGACCGTGAAGTCAATGTTCAAAAGGGTCTCAAGTTTTTCCTTGTCAATTATTAATCGAGGTGTTCCTCTTCTTTTTGATCTAGCACGTGGTAGATTCTGTGCAACTGGGCAGTTGGTTTCCAGTGTTATTATCTGCGTTACGTTTTTGAATTCTGATTATCAACATGAGAATTTCTGAAAGTTGAGTACTAATAATCCAATTTGTAGAAAATAAAATATGCAAACGCCTGATATGCCGCTCAAGTATAGAAACCTTGTTTGTATGGTTGTTCCTATTTTCATCTCTCAGAATAAGGCTATCTAGTCTCCTTCTAATCTGATTTAATAACGAACTCACTTCAAGATGCGTGGCCATCTTACAAAATTTCTCGTTGTTGAAAGTGCAAGATTGGTAGTACTATCCCTTGCATATCTGGTTATTAGAATTCAATATCTTGCTTCAGTATCCAATGTTTGGGGTCTAAAATCTATGTTTTGGATCTAACACCAAGGTTTTGAATTTAAAACATATGTTTTGTATTCCAAACCGAGGTTTTAGATCCAAAACATATGTTTCCGATCCCAAACATAGGTTTTAGGACCCCAAACATAGGTTTTTGATTTAAAACCTATGTTTTAGACCTAAAACCTAGGTTTGAGCCAATCAAACCTAGGATTCAGATCTCGAACATATGTTTCAGATCCCAAACATATATTCGAGACCCCAAACATGGGTTTTAGATTCCAAACCTAGGTTTGAGATTCGAAACATAAGTTCTTGATCCCAAACATAGGTTTCAAATGTAAAACCTATGTTTGGGACTCTAAAACCTAGGTTTGAATGCCCAAAACCTAGGTTTTGGATCTAAAACGTAGGTTTTGGGATTAAATGTGCATTTGGTCTTCGATATAAGTTTCTTTTTGTTTTGAGTGACCCCCTTGCTCTTTAAGCAATTCCGAGAAATTCTATGGTTGCGAATAACAAAGCCAATATGGCGGTCTTTGATGTTAAGAAATCACGGGTGAGAGGAAATGAGAGAGGGGGAGTTTAAAGTTAAAAATCAGATGTAAATGGCAAATAAAAACGAAAAATTCAAATAAAATAACTCCTATACTCACCCTTACACTTTTTCATAAATAATTTCTCGAAGTTGTTTATTATGCTACATGTTAACTCTCGAACTTGAACTGCAAGTCTTATATTCATGGTTGAAATAATCACATGGAACTACGCAGAACTTTATCAGGCATTTATATCCTTTGCGATTTTGAACAAATGAAATTTGATAGATTTTTTTTTTTTATCAATGTCAATTTTTCCCACAAAACACGGCGATCTTCTTCCATCAAATTTTCTTCAATAATATGAAATTTCCTCCCGGCCGCATTGCAGGAGCTTCAAGTATTTTGAAGTAAAAGTTTTTTCAGTGAGTTTAGGCTTGGAAGTTTTGTTATGTCACTTGCTATGGCTCTCTGACTCGGTTATCCAAACTTCTCATGCTGAAAACGGAAAAAATTGGATTGAGCAATGGAGAAAATGGCCACGGTTTACTAAGAAACAGTGTAACGCTAGCGTATTATCAGTATGATTTTGTGTGATAGACTTCAAAACATTTATCTGGATGCAACCCTGGCTGTGAAGAGCAGGTTTTACAAATAGATGCTAATTTGCTGTTTGCTGTTTTTACCTTTTTCTTTACTTTTTTACCACTTACATAACAAATATGACACCGTTTAGTTGGATGCTAGTCTTTGGCATTCTCATTTGGTTCTTTTAATGACGGAACATAGGAGGAGCAGTTGCATTTGTATTTTGTCCTAAAACCAAGCTCAACATAACACTGCTAAGAAAATTCAAAAATGTGGTTTTGATAGTAACATAGTGAAGCTGATGAAGTTTATGTGAGTTTAAAAGCATCTTGGAAATAAGGCGAAAAGCTAGTTTTGTGTACCACTTGTACGACTTCCTCAAGAGATCCAAGGCGTGTAATTGTTGATCCACCTTATCTACCCCTCCTATGTGATTGTTATCAGATATGATCATTGACGGCTGGAAACTTTCATTGCCATATTTGTTGAATTTTCCAGTCGATATAATTGATGGATGACATGTTGACAATAAATATAGAACTTTTGTTGGTTTTGGCTTTTATCATTTGTTGCTCTGTACTTGCAAGCTATTATTGAAAGAATCGCTTTTGACCGGGGAAATGATGCAGCACTATTTTCAAGCACAACATTTACAAGATCGTTAATAAAGTTTTTATGGTTATTCCGGAAAGTTCCACAAAGATATGTCCCTCTATCAAGAAAAAATTTCGCTAAATTTTGACTGCTGTAAAAATTGTCTGTATCGTGTCCTTTTGGTATGGATATATTGTTTGAAACACTCACGAAGCTGAGGGGGGCACGGGGGGGTGCAGCCCCCCCCCATTTG
>JANSTP010138003.1:0-12588 GCA_025330745.1 Cladonema radiatum | reverse complement strand
GAATAATTGCAATGGGGAAAATTTTCCATAACTTCACCTCTGATTTGCCTTTGGTGACCAAACTTGGTACACGGATATTCCAAATGGTCCTGCATTTTTTGGGGCCATTTTTGACAGTTTGTTGCTGTGACAACAGCTTATGTCATCACTAGAAATTCAATTTTCAAAATCTTTTCTAACTTGAGCTGTACTTTGTCCTTAGTGGTCAAACTTGGTACACATATACCTCAATTCGTTCCAAAAAATTTAAAGTCAATTTCGACCGTTAGTTTCAATGACAACGGCCTATGGTGTCACTAAAAGGTCATTGGGATCGTGCAGCGATCCCTATCACAACTGCGTCAACAGGCCTAGGTCTAACTGTCGTCATTAAATGCTGGATTTATTGGCAAAGGATCGCGCAGCAATCTCTTGCTGGGACTGTGTTAGCAGGCCAATACGACCCTTCAGCGTTGGGTGACGCTGTGTGCAGCTAGTGTCCAATAATTCTAATTCTGTAAATCTTAATTTTTATAACTCTATACCATCCCATGCCTCTTTCTTGGAAACTAAATTTAGGCCAAATTTCTTTCCCTTTCAACCCTAAGCATTGATATAAAAGTGGATGTTTTACCAGCAAAGCTGATCGATCAATCAACATAAATATGTGAGTTATACTAAGATATGACAGCCAACTTCTCATAGTAATCTTCACAGCAATAAGTTTCACAAGATTTTGCAAAGGAAAAATTGTTCGACGGTGAGTAAATATTGACCACAATTTTGATCAAGTTGGTGGGCAAGAGGAGGGGTAATATGTAGCTGGTAACTTCAGTAATAAAATAAAATTAATTAACTTAAATTGAAGACTGGGTCCAAGTATCAGTTTTGCAAGTTCTTGGCATAACTGCTACAATTTAATAACTAGACGTATATAAATAAATAATGAGGGTGAGGACAAGATGGGGATAAAACAGTGAAATCAAGGGATAATTGATGTAAAAAATAGTGTCAGGAAAATTTCCAAATGTAAATTTTCCTCCTGGAAAAAATCCCCTCCCTGATAATTGCCCTCTGATAAATTCGCCCTAGTTATGTTTCCCTCAGAAAACTACCCCTCCCCCAAAACTTGCTATATACAATAGCGCAAATGCAGCAATGACAAACAATCACTGGACGAAATCAATAGACGAAAGAAATATGTTATATGAAGAAAATGAAGAAAAAACATTTGAAGAAAAATTATTAAAGTAAAACCTCTGAATAGTAGACACCTATGGGTCTTAGCTATCTGCTATCTGCTATATAAAGGTTTTGTTGTGTGATTTGAGCTGTCATCCAGTTTCAAGAAAAGTGTCCATTATTTAGAGGTGTCTGCTATGTGGGATGTCCGTTTTGTGGAGGTTCTCTGTATTATTTAAATGTTTTGACATTTTGACCAACCATTAACATGGTACAACTTATATTAAGATTGAAGGTTATACATAAGTCTTCAAGTAGGCTGTCTCTTAACTTTAACATCTTACTAATTTTAGGGAGGATTTTCTTGGGACTTTTTCTAGGAGAGAAAGTGGGGAGCAATTATACCTGAAGGAATTTTATGCTGGGCAATTTTCCAGGGGGGATTTTCAATGAGTCACAAATGTAGTTACATGACACAAGAAATAAGTGAAAAAATTAAAACTGGTATATTACATAAGAGTATGTTTGAGAGCAAAGCTTCATTTTTCTAAAAGGTTTTATCCTTGTGCGTTCTTACGCTTGATCAAAATACTTTTTGTCACTGGCTTTGTTATGTTTTTTCGAAAGCAGAGAAAGGTGCTTGGGAGAAGGGATGGCAATTAGTCTTATTATCAAGTCAACTTCCTACATTGCAAAATAATGTAGACAAAAATGTCAAAAAATTACTTCATCAACTTTTCTTCTTAGCTAGAGCTATTGAGATTGAGATTTTTTAATTATTTTTTTATTTATTTGTTTATTTGTTTATTTATTTAAAAAGAAATTACAGTGTTTAAAATATAATTCTGAACCTCAACTATTCCATTGTATATTAATTAATTTTCTAATATGAGGATTTTTGAAGAAGAATTTCATTGTTGTTTGTTGAAGAAAATATGCTTATACAGTATATGAGTTTTGTGAAAACTTTAAAACATTCTTGGAAAACATAGATCAATGAACTTCTATTGTTCCTTGCATAGATGGAGTTGTAGTCTTGGAATAGAGTCAAAAACTGCTTTTCTTGGATAGAAAATTCGAAGTAGTCACTCAAGCATTATGCCACATTTTCATTTCTGAGAAATGCAGCCTGGATCTAGAGAGGTCAACAAAATTAACTTTGAGGTGGTTGAGAAGATTATATATGGCGGTAATTCTGAACAACTCAATTTTTCTCGCTTGAAATGTCATTTTAGCCACTAGCATTATGTTTTCTGTTATAAGTATCAACTAAGTTTTGAATGTTATCATCCATTTTTGAAGGTTAGAATCCCCTTAGGCTGAAATTTTTACTACCTTCCTAACTTTTTTTACATACATGCTGGTGAAAAGATTATTTTTTTAATTGTGACAAGAACGCAGTAATGATTTCATTGTTTGACCAAGGCATTGATTTTGTGAAACAAATTGCAACTTGAACCTATTTTTGATGTTTCTTTTACATGGTCTAGAATTAATAACATTACTAGCTGCATACTAAGGCTGGGAGCCAGAGCTGCCGGAGCCGGAGAAAGGCCAGATATTCAGCCATTTTCCTCTTGCCGGAGCCGGAGTTTCAGCTCCTTCTCTGAAAATCTGGCTTAGAGCAAATATTCTAAATGACAAATTATTTCTGAAATTTACTTTATTAAAGGCTTTGAAATTCCAAGTGGCAAGGTTACTATAACTCATATAACTCTGATTTTGTTTATCTGCGTCATAAATAATTGACTTCCTGAACATTTTAGAAGAGAAAATTTTTTAGAGGGTTATTTTTAGCCAGAGCCGGTGCTGAGCCGAAGTTTCGGTCAAAGCAATGGCCAAAGCAGGAGCCGGAGCCGGAGCCGGAGCAGAGAAACCGGAGTTATCCCGGCCTTACTGCATACAGCGTCAACCCAACGCTGAACTGAACCGTCTGTTTGGCCTGCTGACGCAGTCCCAGCAAGAGATCGCTGCGCAATCCATTGCTGATATTAAAAATTTAACTAAATACAGCCTGTATATTTGGAATTTTAATTTTTAAGTTTTTAATAGGTTGTTGCTATAGCAACAAACTGTAAAATTGTCTTTAAGGTATTCAGAACCCTTTGTGGTATATGTGTACCAATTTCGATCACTAAAAGCAAAGTAATAGTGAAGTTATAAAAATTTTCAAAAATAATTTTTTTATGATGTCACAGCCCATTGCCATAGCAACCAACACTGAACATATACTTGAAAATATTCGGAACCAATTGGTGTATAAGTGTACAAAGTATGGTTACTAAAAGCAAAGTACAGGTCAAGTTATTGAAAATTTCTAAAATTGACCATTTAATGATGTCATAGGTTGGTGCCATAGCAACCAACCGTTAAAATTGGCCTAAAAATACTCGGAACCATTTGGAGTACATTTGTACACCAGACAAAATTTGTAACGATTGGTCACACCAGGCAAAGTACAGACGAAGTTATCAAAAATTTCGATAATTGATCTTTTGATGACGTCATAGGCGGTTGCCATAGCAACCAACCATCAAAATTGGCCTAATATTTTTCGGAACGCTTCAATGTATATGTGTGCCAAGTTTTGTTACTAAAGGGCAAAATACGAATGAAGTTATAGAAAATTTTGAAAATCGAAATGCCAATGATGTCATAAGTCGTTGCCATAGCAACAAACTGTCAAAATTGGGTCCAAAATATGGAGAGTCATTTGGGTTATACGTGTACCAAGATTGGTCACTAAAAACAAAGTACAGGTGAAGTTATAGAAAATTTTCCCCATTGCACTTTTTCCCTATTTTCTATACAGAAGGTTTCATTTGGAAAACCACAGGAACAATGGTGTGCTTTCACCTCAAAAATTTTTAACGTTTTCTGATTGGGTTTTTCTGTAAAACAGTATTGAACCAATGAGAATCTTCTATTACTCTTTCATTTTCCAAATAAGGAATTTCTGGCCACAATTTTTCTTCAAAAAATAAAAATTGTTAGCTATAACAAAAAAATTATAAAATTAAGTTTGCTACGTTTGATTTCACCGCTATTAAGTCATGTATTGTTCCATTGAAACGGGCAAAAAAAAAAAATAAACTTTAGAAGCATTTAGTGTATTTATGTTTCGACCTAATTTATCTTTCTTGGAAAGTAAAGTAGCTACAATGCAACATTGAAGCCTTGTTATAAAACTTCTTGGAAACTGGCACTTTCCAAAGCAATATGCGGTAAAAATTAGGCCTAATATTTGTAGACATTTCCGGGTACATCTTTGACCTTTCTCCGAAAAATGACAGTACCCCCTGTTGTTGAAGAAGCCCCCAATCATCCTAAAGATGTTTTTATATGAGACCCATCTTCCCCAAGATCTAACTCCCCCTTAAAAATATTTTTTCTTGAGCCTCCTTCCTCTAAAGTTTTTTTCTGTTTCCAAGTGGTAGCTGTGATGGGTTATTGGGGGACATTCAAAACAACAACATTTGACTCATGTACCCGTAAAAAATTATATCCTTCTCTAGCAGCCTGGCGAGCAAACTTGAAAATATTTGAGAAAATAGCCCTATAAGATTGTTGATTGCTTCATTTTCTTTCAAAAGTCACCAAAAATTAAACACAACGAAAAATTCAATTAATAGGATTTTCAGCAGACCTCTTTTTAACAAAACATGTTGAGCACTTAGCTGCAAAAAAATGATGTTGCATTTCGCTAAAAAAAGCTTCTATTTCACAGGAAAACAGCATGTAAAACTGATCCAAAAAAGATTAGTGACATTATTTAAACCCAAATCACAGATATCATTATTGCAAATATAAATTTTTGAAAATCAGGGTAGATCTACAGTTATACAGGGTATAGCAAATCATTGCCAATTTCTTCTTTATTTTACAAATCATCATAGGTCTTATATCATTCCTATCAAATTAACCTTTTCGAAGTATATTTTTAAAAATAAAATAAAAACACACGTTCGAAAATACTTTCAAATGTTTTCTTTTGCAAGGAATCTCCACTTGAAAACGATTTATAAGAAAATGTCCATTTTTACGGGGGTTCATTACAAATGAAAAGTATATCAAAATAATGAATAAAATTGTGTTATAAACCAATGTTTCAAGGCCTGAAAATCTTTAATTTGTAATCAAATAGTTAGCTGGTGGAAAATTGAAGTACTCTTTTGGTAAAAGGTTAAACTCGGAACTGCAGTAACAAAATACCCCCTGAATTGATCTCAAAGGTTTTCTATTCAATTAAACTAAGCAAGTGCGACCAAACGCTCGCGTTTTGCCCAATCATATATTTTAGTTTCGACAATATTTGTTTGGTAAGTGCGTCCAAAAAGCTGTGGTTTTACATCCAAGCAAAAAAAATGACAAAAAAAGGAAACATAAGTCAAAATATATTTTTAGAAAGTTCAGCGAAAAAAATCTTTCCTTACGCTATTAATAATAGTGATATATAGATAATAAATGTGTACTATTTTTTTTTTTTTAATTGGCTTTAGGTCACTATTCTCACACACCTTTCGAAAATCGTAGTGTCCTCAATTCTGAGATTTTAAAAATACTCTTAAAAATTTTTTTCTGTTTTCAATGTTAATTGAAACATTCTGAACTGATAAGAGAGTTTTTTTGAGAAAAAGCTTTGTTTGGTAGCTAAGGAGCGTAAGGAGGTTGGAACATAAGTAGCATAAGGAACCTGGAACTTATCAAGTAAAAATAATATTTTTGGGAAATTTTGTTGTAACTCAATTTTTTTTAATAAGTTCTACCTTTTTGCAGATTTTCATTCAGGAAATTATATTATGACCTAAAGTATTTAGCTTTCAATTTCAAGGTATATTTTCTATGCACTATATGACATCACAAATTGTTAATATATATGTAAATGCCTTAAACTACAAATCTTTAAACATTAGTAACTTTAGGAGGGGATGTCAAATTTGGATGGAATAAAACTTATTTTTGAACATATTTTATTCTCTTGTTTATGAGCCTAACTAGTATTTACAAGCACCAGCTTTTGACATTATAATGGAAAATGAAGAGATCATCACTTTTTTGTGAAATGAGCAGGTTATATATTGTAGCTAACTGGTTGAAGTTTCCTTGTTCCAAATACTATAGATTTTCTATAACCAAATTTATCAGAATAGAAGAAAATGAGAAAGAATAGAACATATTTTCTTGGCAAAATTTATGAAGACACGCTAGGATATATACTTGGCATGGGTTGATAAAAGCAGTTTTCAAGGTCATTATACCAATTTTGCTCCCCCCTCCCCCCCCAAAAAAAAGTGTTCAAATTAGATAAAAGTTGAATAATTACATATTCATCTTTTCTTCCTCATTACATGTGGTAAAATTTGATTAAGAAATTCGATTCAAATGTAAAAACTTCCTTGTTTCCAATGACGAACATCAATTTAGACGAGTAAATTTAGCATAAATATTAAAGTAGACCATTCCCATATTTTTCTGTATTAGCCCCTGCTTGATCTCTCTTCCTCTGTGTTCTATATTATCCACTAAGTATAATGTTTTAAAAGCCTTCTCTGGAAAAATCAGAACTTATGTTTTCCCATCCATATTTTTTCCAACATTTTTTCTCTCTCCGGTTTTGTTGACTTACACAATAGTGATTATAAATCATTGTCATTTGTTACATATTTTTCTCATATACTTTTAATAGTCATTTTATTACTGACAACAAATTCAAGGAAAAAAGGTTAGCATTTATATTGCAGTGAATGTAAAAAATGAAGAATTGTATTTTTAAATATAATCATCCTGTTTTATTCAGTGACAGTTTCGACATAGATTGGACAAATATCCAAGCTAGGAAATTCCCCACTGGAATGGTCACATGTTTCATAGAAATGTTTAAGAACAGTGGAAGTGTGGTTAACAATATCATGTCATTTTGCCATGAATCTCAATGCAGAAACACCAGCTTATGTTAAAATTATCATTGACCAGTCGGAGCAATTTACACATGTGTAACAGGCTTTTCTAATCTTTTCTAATCTTTTATTCTAATCTAATTATTCACTTTTTTTCCATAGTGTCAACCTTGAAATGGGAAACATCAGGCTTTTCAAGGAACATTCAAGTTATTCCACTCCATGATTTTTTGATGTTTTCTGATTGGTTTATCTCTACACAGTTTTGAGCCAATAAAAGTCTTTTATTTCACATTGTTTCCCAAATAAGACATACCCACTTCCTTAGAGGGAGCATTACACTACACAAATGACTAGCTGCATGCAGAATTACATGACGCTAAAGCGTCATGCCGGCCTGCCAGCACAGTCCCGGCAAGTCATTGCTGCAAAATTACTGAGGGAGTATTATTAGACTGACCAATTTGTGGAGCCTATCTGACCTCATCTTCTTGTCAGGCCAACATGGAACAAATTATTATGATAAAAAATATCCAAGATCATTTTCCATTTGCGATATCTGTACATATACAAACTTTTGTTAGCCAAAATTAATTATTGAACATGCTATAAAATTTCTTAAAAGAATTAAAGTTTATGATATGACGTCATTTGGTGTTGCAATAGCAACAGCAACAAAACTTTGACCAAGAAACATTCACAAACATGTGAGGTACGTGCATCTAAGTTTGATCAGTAAAGAAAAAGTTTTCTTGTCTATTGAAAACAGATTTTTAGCATGAATTTTTTCGCACAAACCTCTTTTAATATTCAGTATAATTTTACCTCTTAGCTTTTTGAAATTTTTCTTGACAGCAGTCAAAGTCTAAATAGCTTGGAGCAGGGTGCGAAAAAAGAATTATGAATTGAAAGGACATTTATAAATTTTTTTTCTTTTTGATCGTACATATTGGACTAGCTGCATCAATTTTGAGTCAGTTTGGATGGACATCATCTAAAAATGAGCGGACATGTCTGATGTCCGGCCCTTATTTCGTGCCCTGCTTGGAGACAGTAGCGATGTTGAGTTTTCTTCTAATATTGTTGTAATACATAGTGCAAAGTATTTGAGTAGTAGTGCAAGGTGATCCTGATTTGGTGAATTTTGATGGTTCATCTTGTTTGGTGATGGTTTTCTTGGTGTCAGTGGATGTGATGGTTTTTCCTGGTTGTTTTTTGATGAGGAAGGCGAGTTTGATGGTGATTGGGGTGTTAATGCTCTTCCTGGTGGTTTGTTTAAACCTTTTTTCATATTTTTTGTGTTTTTCCTTTCAAAGAGTAATTTTATGTTATCACAGAGGATGGTGTCTTGGATGTCTGAAGGTTTGGGTGAGTATGTAGCATTTGGTGCTTTGAATGGTAGTATTTTTGATTTTGCCATATCTGGTATGATATGGTCATAGTTTGCAAGATAATCTGTGATTATGCTGTTTGCGATTAAGTCTCCTTAGTTTCCTGTGGTTAGTAGTGGCGGCAATATAACTTAAGTAGAAAATATTGCTTTATGTTTTTGGGGGTGGTATTGACTTTCATTCTGGTGGACCATGAGTTATAATATGTTTTCCAGATGGTCATGATGTCGATTTGTATGATTTGTTGATTTAGGAGTGTTTTGGTAATCTCATCCTGAGTTGTGGTGCTCTTTGATACAAAACTGTAGGTGTCTTGATGATGTTGCATTCTGTGGGTCTTGCTTTTTTCAAAAGTTGTTGAAACTTAATTGTTAATAAATCAATTCAATTATTTTTCCACGAACATTGGAGTGGATTTATTCAAAAATTTTTGATTGGTTTTTCTCCCATAGAGTTTTGAGCCAATAGGTATCTTTTATTTCACTCCTTTTTTCATATAATGCATGTTCACTTCCAAATAAGGAATGTTGCTAGAAGAAGCAAATGAATGTGAAAACTAGGTTATAAAACTCTCTTAAAATTTGTAGCTTTGTTTTCTGATATCATAAACAGGGTGAAAATACAACAAATCAAGAATTTTTAAACTGAGACGCAAAGTTAAAGAAACAGGCTGAACAACATAAAAAATTTTTTTGCTTTAGTTAAAGTCATAGATGAACAAATAGATTTTGATAAGAGAAGGAAATAAACAGCTAAAAAACAAACATCTTCAAATATCAGAAGGCTCTGGGTTTGAGCCTGATCTTACTGCAGGCAAAATATTTTTTTCCTCCACCACGATTCCTCTTTAGCAATAATCTAACATGCAATTTTTATGATACCAACAACACCAAGGCACATAAAACTTGATAAAAATGATGCCTTTCGGTTTCTGCAATTTTCGACCCACACATGATTTCCCAGACTCCCAGCAGTGATGTCATAGATCCCATGATTACATAGCTTCCTGTATAGTAGCTTGAAAACAATACTTATGGCCATGGAACTTAACAGGACTGTAACGTCATTGATTTGTGATATTTTTGTGGATTCAGTCAGGATGCTTGCAGTTTCCTAAAGGAATCTTTACGCTATGCTTACGTCTTATTAATCCTTTTTTACTCTTCTTGACAGAACAGTGTATTGCTGTTTTGTATTGATTATTTTAATCATACAATGGGAATTTTTCCTCAGAGGTATAATTAGGCAAAATCTGAAGACGTTAAGTATGTAATTTATTTGACAAGATTACTGACATTACCAATAATATGCTCAATTAATGAAACTTTGTATTTTGAACCCAATTTTTATTCCAAGTCAATAATGAAAATGTTGCGACCCTTTTTGTATTGAATATTATACTTATCATTAAATTAATTTTCTAAATAATTGATTGTGCTTTGTTAGGACCAAATAGGATTCCCCACCACTGATACAACGCTGCCTGCATCTATTATATAAAGTAATGTTTTTAATAGCTGTCTGGGGTGTTTATTAAATTTCTTAATTTCATAAGGAAGCGTTTAAAAGAGGGGGTGTTTATTGAATATTATTTTTTATTTTATAATGTCTCTGTTTCTTAATAACATGGCACCCAAAACAAAAAAAGAAATAATAAGGCTAGTTTTCAAATAGGTGCCCCTTTGAGTAAGCATCCCTTATAGGGGGTGTTTATTGCAAGAATTACTTTTAGGATGGTGACGTTTAATAGAGACAGCGTTTAAGAAAAAGGGATGTTTATTTGAAGCACTAAGTTATATAATTTAACACTATTCATGCTGGGCTTTTTTTTGATCTCTTAGTGCTGGGGGGGGGGGATTCTACCCCTCTCAGTATCTTGAGAACCATAAACGGTAAAGTGATAAAACTTTGCACAGTTGTAGACCAACTTATTATGAATACTTTACTACCAAATTTCACCAATGGTATTTTTCGACCAACAGGTCGTCAAAAATGGGTGATTTGGAGGTCCAACTTTATGTAGCTACTAAAATTGAACCATAAGAGCTTTTTTCATTTGGTTTTCACCATTTTACCGACTAAACCAAAGTATTTTTGGATTATTGGAACTTACAGGTAATTTGGGCCCAACAATTGACCTACTGGACCCGAAAACGAGCGTTGCGATTGGAAAAGTGGGCGTGGTCACTAAAAGAATGAGAATGAATTCATGAGAATGTTCCCTGATAAATTTTATAAAAAGTCACAAAGTTTTATGGTAACAGCTTTTTTAGTTTTAGAGTAACATGAGAATCCGCCCGCCAAATAGGTTTAAGCTAAAGGGGAAAAATTTATGCAAGGTGATTGTTTCATCGATGATTTTTCCGATGAGATGATCCCACATTTCAAACTGTGGAAGAAAAGTATTTGCCACACAGTATTTGCAAGTCTGAGTTTCACCTCCTTTTACAGTGCAGCTGAAAACTAGAATTTCAAACACCAAGTTAAATATTTAAAAATTGCTTTGTTAAGGGCTTAGCGCCAATTGGCAAGGTTGTTGTAATTTTGCAGTATAATGTTATTTTTTGTTTATTTGCTCCATATATAATTCAAAAAGTCTAAATGGCAAAGTTTTCATTACTGATAACTGTTATTTTCGTTTGTCTGCTTCATAGAAAGCTTCAAAACACTAAGCAGCAAAATTTTCAGAACTTATATAAGGTTAATGCCTTATTTCTGTGCTTCATATGTGCCTTCAAAAGTCCAGACGTCCAAGTTATCATCATTTTAATTATGTTTATTTATTTTTTGTCTTGTTTCGTCCAGGACTTCAAAACTCTAAACAGAAAAGATTTCACTTCAATAGTATGTTCTTATTAGTTTATGATGTTAAGCCTCAATTTTTCTGTTGCTTGCTTCTTACATGTCTTTGGCAATTCTTTTGCCAAGGATAATTGAGCTGAATTTTAAGGGCTCACCTGTTGGCATTTTAAACAGCAAATAATAACTGCTCAGGAAAAAACGTTTTTCAGGAGTGTGTGAAATAACCCGAAAATAATATAACTCAAAAAACCGAAACAAAAAAAAAAAAAAAAAAAATGCGAGGGTTAACAAAATATCTTTATCTGAACACCCCTCATGAAAATAAGCAGCCATTTTCAAAGAATTCAATGCTAGATTTATTAGCCAAACATTTACTGTCCAAATTTGTGGTATGCATATACTCGAAATGGTTTGAAAGATTATGGAGGTTTCGTTGCTACTACTCCATGGACTGTAGCAACAGGCCTATCTAGGTATAATCATAGGGAAAAATTCTAAATTTACATATCGAAAATCCTCCATTTTCAGGTCGAAAAAATGACCCATGAGTCATATTTACGAGTCAAAAAATGATACGTAAATGAAAATCTTGTAAATTACTTAATTTAAAGTTGAAAATTAGCTAATTTTTGACATGTTCTGAACTGGTAAATTTAGAATTTTTCCCTGTGAATTACGAATCTAAGTCAGCAATTTGTCAGCAGTCTATATTGAAATGAAGAGACTTGTTCACACGTGGCATTGGACAATGGAAAGCTAATGCGAATTTCTACAATGTGAAGAATATTTTTGGGTCCCTAACTGTCTTTACGTTTGAGAAAGCAAGACCAACATTTAGTCGGTGTAACATTTGAAAAAACCTGTTTACACGAGAACCATTAGCAACAGGTTCTTCATGGTATAGATATTTATCTTTGTTAATGCTTGTCATTACTTCAACAAATTCTAATCTGCTGAAGGATTGGGTATCTAAAAACATGGCTGATGCAACAATGAATTCATTTTTGATTGTCAAGGATAGTTTTCATTTCATGAAGAACTTCAGCCAAACTTCAACTTCAGCAATGTTTCCTTTCATTATATGCCCATAAAATAATTTTTAATTCTTTGACTCGTTGCTGGCATGTAATTTCTGATCAGGAATCAGTTCTGCCATTCTTTGTCTGGCAAATCCAGTATGTTTATACTATGTTTACACTTGTTGAAATTTATTCGGATTCACGAGGCAATCGGAATATATGTGCAATTTATACCGATAGTGTTTACATTTGAAATCTAAAAATTTATTCGGATCCATCGTGAATCCGAATAAATTCCAACCCAGGTTTCATAGTGAA
>JANSTP010137892.1:0-11182 GCA_025330745.1 Cladonema radiatum | reverse complement strand
GCATCTACTTACATTCAATAGGTTGTACTGTTTGCCATAAAATGTGTCCTTCATAGCTTTTTTCAAAAAAAGGAAATGAATCGCCAAAAAATGACTGAAATTATTGCCTTTTTAAGTAGTTTGTTAAAAGTTTTTTTTTTTTTTTTGCATTTTTTCGGGAATAATTATAATGACTGCTCTGTGAATTCCTGAGATACTTGTTGCTATTTTTTTTTTTTTTTTTTTTTTGAAAACTGCAATGGAATAGCCTAGCATTGGTTTCTCAAGTTCAGATATATACCTTAGGATCAGATGTCTTTAGAAAAAGGCCTGGCCTTTATTAAAAGAAAACGATTTTTTGATATGTTGATAATGTTGTCCATTGTAGTTCCTTTTATGTCTGTTAAATAAGATATTTGTCATTTTGGCGAAAGTTTGATGGAATATTTTAAGTATAAAGTCCCTCAACAAAACAATCAAGACTCGATAATATATTTTTTCCTTTTTTCTGCATAGAGGAACGAGAATAGTTGGCTAAGATTTTTCCACTGTCACAGATGCTATACAAAACTTCAGTTTTTGTTTGTAATGAGGAGCCTTGAGGAAAGATATTCAGAACATTACTAAAAATGGAGGACAAGACATTACAGAAAAGCTAAAAAAAATAGTTTCCTCACTAAAGGAAAAGTTAAAAGTCCTCTTGCTGTACATCAATCTTTCAAATTTTTGATTCAACAAAACTGTTACAGTACGAATGCACTGTCATGGATGTCTCTTGTGAAAAAACATCTAATTGTAATGGAAAAAATGGTAAATCGAAAGTGAAATTATTCATCCTTTAAGACGAGGATTAGGTACAGTATTTTATTTTTATTAAAAAGGTTAATATAGTCATAAAATTGAATGTATTTTCAAATCAAATAAAGTACCTGGACATGGTACTATTATTAAAACAGGGGTTAGGTCAAGATAACGAAGCCCAAAGTTATCCCAAATATAGCTCTCTTAATATTTTAATTTAGATGTTCTCCAGCTAATCAAGTAACACCCTCCAGGCGAGGGATTTAAAAATTTATGTATGTTTTTCTGTTTCTTCATTAGGTCAAACATAGCGAAATTTCGAACTAATCTTTATGAACTTCGTGAACAACGAAAAATATCTCCAACAGCTTTTCTAAGTGTCATATCAAATATCCTATATGGTAGAAGGTATGTTTAACATTATTCGATTGTCTCTGATTCTTAATAAAGGGTGTCCCAAAAAAATGTATACACATTAAAAATAACCGTAAACGAGGTATTTAATTAGAATGTTATTATTTCAAAAGTGTGAAAATATTTAAAATATCATATATTTTTTTTCGTTTTGTCATTGTATTTTGACCATATTTTTAGATAATTTTAAATGATTAATAAAATAACTTTTTTTTTTTTTTTTTTTAATTTCAGCTTCAGCCCCTTAACCCTGTTAGACCCCAAGGGGGACAGATTTCACCCACCTCGGTAGTTTTTTATTATAATCCGGGAACTAAAAAAGCTTTTGCCACGAAACTTTGTGACTTTTTCATGTAAAAAAAAATTTGACAACCACACCCTTCATAGTTTCATCCCCCCCCCTTTTAAAAGGGGGGGGGTTCTGATTTTCGAAATTTTAGAAATAGGGGGATAAAAATAAAACCCTCTAGAAATAGGGGGGTATGCAGAAATAGGGGGGTTCTCCTAGAAAGGTGGGGGTTTATCACTTTTTATTAACATGCTTCTCTTTCTCATAGTATTTTTTCATAGTACCTGTATATATTTCTTTTTGTGAAGACATTGGCACATTTTGTGTACAGATGGCCCATTATACATGAAAAATTAGCTTCTGTTTTTTGTTTTGATTACCTGATAACCGCCAATTGAACTTCACGCTAGAAAGTTGGGGGTAAAATATTTATTTAGAAATAGGGGGGTATGCAGAAATAGGGGGTTCTCCTAGAAAGAGGGGGGTTCAGATACCGCATGAAACTATGCCCTTGGTTGCCATGGCAACACCCAAAGGAGGGCCGAGTACCTCATTTTTTGAGGTCATTTTCGGGCCAAGAGGAAATTTTGGGCCAAAACTCCATATAACTCCTTATGATCTCAAAGTGCTTTGTTTTGATTGCAAAATGGTGAAAACTGCATTAAAAAAGCTTTTTTGGTTCAGTTTTTATTGCTACTCAAACTTTGACCTCAAAATGACCAATTTTCGACTACAAGCCGGTGAAAAACGATGACGTCATTCTTGATGACGTCATAGGATCAATTTTGTACTAAAGAGTTCAGAATAGGTTTGTCTATTACTATATAGAGTTTCACCACCTAATCCTAACTAGTTCTCAAGAAACCGAGGGGGGTGGAATCTACCCCCCCCCCTGCCCAGGTTTTCGAATCTCAAAAAGCCGGGGTCTAATAGGCTTAAGATAAAAATGACAGCCAGACTTAACTTCGAAGAAAGAAAATTTATTCTAAAATACTACATGAAGTGTGAAAATTTTTTGACTTTTCTTATCATATGAGTATGAATTATGAGTATGGTTCAGTATCTTCTGCACACCATTGTTGATATGCAGAAAGTATTGTCTAGCCCAAAGTGATTACCCTTTGTATAATTTGGCTTGAATAGAAAAAGACAGTGAGTAATAGTTCTGCTCTCACAATGAGACTCAAAAATGTTTAATGCAAAGATATTAGTCTTTTTGGCTAAATTTATCTGTATTAACCCTGGCCATCTTTCTCCCAGGTTTTTCTCGAATGTAGACTCTTTCTAAGCTAGATCTTGCCATTGCCTTACTGTTTGCTCATGTTGTTTTTTGTGGTCTAACTTAGGTTTGGTCCATACTTTTGCGATCCTATCATAGCTGGTCTCGACCCAAAAAATAATAAACCATTCATAGCGTCATGCGATTTGATTGGTGATCCTAGTTTTGCTGAAGATTATGTAGTGGGAGGAACATGTTCAGATCAATTGCATGGTATTCATTTGCTATTTTTATTTTCTTGTTATAGTTATCGATGTTTTTGTCTTTGTTACCTCTTATCTTATATTTTTATCTTTATGGAAGTAAAATCATGTCATTAGCCCAAGTCGCACTGAGCTGCATTGAGCATTCTTTAATTTGCAATAGCTTGTGAGTATTTACAAAAGTGTTGATTCAGTTAAGGTTTTCGTCAAGCATCAGATAAACACAAAAAGTAGGGCATTAAAATTTGTAATCTGAAGCGCAGTTGTAGGCTTTTTTCAAAAAAGTTTTCTTTGTATCTTTGAATTCTCCCATATTTCCTCTCTCGGAAAATCTCTAGTTTAGCCCAATTTCGAAATATTATGGCTAGTATATCCAACGGAAACTGTTCTTTGAAAAAGGTGGAAATTGTTCTCTATTATTTGTTTAATATCGCCATGGATAGTCATAACAATCCTTTTACAAACTAATTTTTTGTGTGATCAAAATATATAGTTTGAAACTTTTGAAAGGTGGAAATTTTCCAGATTTCCAAATTTAGTTTGAACGTAATTTTTGCATTTTGCACTCGGTCCACCCAAGTCTTAAATACCTATTTATCATAAATCTATTTATCGAAATAAGTAGAGTTGTTTTTCAATACAAATTCGCTCTTAATGAAAAATCTTGTAAGTGGTTATCTCTCTTCTTAATTTTCAGGCATGTGTGAATCCGTATGGCAGCCGGATATGGGCCCAGAACAGTTATTCGAATGTATATCACAAGCCTTACTTAATGCACAAGATCGTGATTGTCTCGCTGGTTGGGGTGCCATTGTACATGTCATGTATGTTGCATCTGGTTATTTCACACAGCTTTTAATTTAAAACTTACATTTAGCTGCCACACCCTTATTTCCAACGTAACTTTTTGATGGGAAAATTAAAGTTCACTTCCTTTTCACCTGTTCATTATCTATCGTTCTTATCCAATTTTATTGAGAACTAAAAGAATGTTAAGTCAGGCTTGTATTGTGCTAAGGTTCATTGAATTAATGCTTGATATTCATGCCGATATACTTGCTCTCACCACACCCTAAAATGCAAGGGCAAGTGCTCATCGCTTTTTCATGAATATCCATTCCACAAGCCCTTTAAACTCTAATGTTTTGCACTGCGAACTTTTTCGCCGATCTCGGGGGTTTCAAACTAGTGAGAGCGAGCGTCATCCCTTATCAAGAATCTCTAAAATTTAACGAAAAAAATCCCTGAAATCTGGCAGGATTTGGTTCAAGTCTGTAAAGCAAACTTTTAATCATACTGTATAGTGTAGAACAACTTTTTTTTATTTTATCATTTCGTTTTGAGCAAGGCGTACTCAAGTACGCCTTGGATTTGAGGGAGAGTCGCGGGAATTTTTTTTTTATCCCCTGAGTATGGATAAAAGGTCATTTAAATTCTTTTATTTCACGAAAATTCGTGTGTATCTATATTCTTAATATTTTCGTTACATATTTTTTTCTATTTTTTCTTGTTTTACAGAGAAAAAGATAAAGTGACAACGAAGACATTGAAAGCGAGAATGGATTAGAATTGCTTTGTAATGGTTTCTTGTATTCCCTCGTTTCCGTTGGTCGTCCCCACACATGTTGGTTATTATAAATAATTGTTTTCATAAACCCCTGAAATATATTTATTTCGTAAAATTCCTGCGTTTGTTTACATCAGCCCCCAATTCCTCACGGAACAAGGTATTACAAAAAAATATTGAGGTCTAGGATGACTTGATCATTTTTAGTGCGTTGGTCAACCGCCAAATTGATGTGGTGAAACCCGTTTCATTTAGAATTGTAAGAATTTGAATAACTTTGTGTCAATCAATTAATGAAGAACACGTCAAATTACATACACCTTTGTATTTGAAATGTCTCGCTAAAATAAAATATCAGACATTTTACGGCAATTTTAAACGTCATTCATGAGTGTAAAGTTATTAGTACCCGGCCTGATTTCTCAGTTTCAGCCCCCACGCCGGGCTCATTTTAAGCAAAATTGATATATTTTTAAAAATGCCGTATCTTTTCATCCAGAAATCAAAAACTAATACGTAAGCCCATTTTGGAAACCTCATTGCATCTAGTTTTCAGAAATAAAACAAACAAACCATTTAAAAATCTATTCTCGGTTTTGGCTTCTGTCAAATTTTGGTACAACTTTTAGCGAAAAAACTTAAGTCACTTTTTTTGATGTTCGGCTTCTCTCCTTTTAATCTTCCTTTATATGATCTTTGTGTCTTTTATTTTGCCAATAGCTGTGAAATGGATATCACTTTTACATATTAAAACACTTATTTACACCCTAATTTCTTTTTATTCATTTTATTGACCTGGCTAAGGTAGTGGCGTTTTTGCAGTATAAAAAAACGGAAGATTTCAGCATATATTTTTAGGATGCAAAAAAGATTGTAAGTAATAAGTATCACTGTAAATTTTATAACACATATCTTGACAACAGAAATGCATCTGGCTCATCTTCATTCATAAACAGAAAGTTTACAACACTCAACACCAGACGCCAGGTATCATTGCTTGCGATAGTAAAATTTCAAACCCCTCTCGATTCGTCACACCGCCGAAAAGGAAAGTCTTTGATCATTCGTCAAATCTATACATATCCATTTCTTGTTTTAAAGTAATATATATATAAACACAAAACTGTTGACAATTCACTTGAGGAAGCTGTATGCATATTGAGCAGAGTTAACTTTCCCAACGTCAAATCAATATTATCTACGAATTCATCTCACATGGTATATTGATCATCGTCTTCTGGATCTGAAAAGAATTCCAAGAGTTTAGCGAGAGAACTATAAAGGGTCCCTATGCATTGCCCATCATACAATCTTTTCACAAAAAACATAGAAAATGATACCATATGTGAAGCATCAAAGTCATCACAAGAATATATTAGTGTAAGATTGTGGTTATCACATAAAAATCTAGTTTCTTCGATGTAGAGAAAAGAAAGATTGATTAACAAACTCCAAATTTGATAATTCTTACTTGCTCTGACTCTCTCCCGTGAATACATAGAGTTGCACTTGAAATTACTGTCTATTTAGACCATAAAAGTTGCAATAACTGCTCCCCAAATATCATGCTTCTTTTGGATCTCATCGTCATCCTCATAAAATTTTTTCAAAATTTTCATAAACTTTGAAATCCTCTTACAACCTCTGTATAGCATGAAAACACTTCAAATAACCTGTAAGAGCTCAAACAACGTTCCGATTACATCATCGAAAAAGGTAACAAGGTTTATATTTTAAAGACTCGTTCTAAATCATGACTATGTATGACCATATCAAAAAACGTATATATACGTCTTTCGGAAAATATGCGAACCGTATATATACGTCTTTTGGGCACTAAAGGTTGAGATATTTCTTATAAAACACGACAAATATATCATAAATATGATAAAGTGTTAGAGATCTTATGAACAACAGGTTATGAACATCAGGGTTAACTGCGAGAAGTTTTGAGCTAAAAGGTAAGCCCGGATTTATTGGATAATGACCAGGCGGTTTTCGTATGGTTTTTGTCTTTCTATTCAATAGACTCTTCTCGCCTCTGATTACGTGGCGCTAGAACCCTAATATTGAATAATGAAACACTTTTAAGTGTTATCTAAGAAAACAAAGTAAAGGCGGTATAGGGAAAGAGTTTACTGCGATTGATATGGGTCAATAAAAATCTGTAAGTGAATGCTCCAATAATTTTTTTATTGCCAAATTAAATAGTTGAAGTAAAACCCCTAAGAAAAACTTTCCATATTTGCAGTTATTAGATTAGAGCGTATTCGCCTATCAAATTTGCAAAATTGGTATAAAAAAATTCAGCCAAATTAGGCCCTCTGTCTAATTCTCCGCCTGCTAACGTGAAGATTAATATCTGGTCACGCAACACAGATATCTTTTTTGTTCAACGATAATGAAATGGGTTAAAATGCGGTTTCGATATCGAAAGTTTCTAATAGACGCGTAATAGTAAATAAATAATAGTGCGTGACAAAGTTTATGTTTGAAATGGTAATATTTAAGAGGCAACGGCTAATTCAAAAATGATAGGTGAGAATTATTAGTTTTTACATTCATTCTGTCTCTTTATTTCATCTCTTCTTGCATTTTTATCCTGCAAGGAAGGTTTATCACAGGGCTAAAAAGAGCGAATAAGGAAAAAAAGCCTACCCTATTTTCCGGGTTTTGCGTTTTTTAACTTCTTATTTAGCTATTTTCTGATTCAATTAGTACTTTGGAGGAAAACAGTTTCAAATAGTTTTTTCGAGGCACAGCACTGTTGGAAATACCCACTTGTGTTAACCATCATCCGGTGGCCTTGCAAAGCAAAGGTTTTAATACTCCATGTCGGGTCAATGGCGATTTCAATATGGGCTGGCGTTCTCATTTTGAGCTTTAGGTGCAATATGAGCATCGATTTTGTTAAACACCCTTTCAGTATTATTGAACGCCCCTACAAAACATAAGATCAGTATTGCAATAGGGGCAATTTCTTACTTAGATATTTGCATAAAAAGTCCCCTGAAGAAGAGCAGACGACAATATTGAAAAATAAACATACAAATGTTTTTCCTTTCCTCCTGCCAGCAATGCTTGCAGCAGCCCATCTTGCCATTAGATGAAAGTTAGACGTCCCCTTTGTAAATTACCAAAAAAAAAAAGAATCAAAGAATCAAAACTCTAACAAAAATAAGACTTGAATTTTGTCCCTCTTATTGTGCCCCACCCAGTATATAATATAAAGCTATAATAATTGCGCTTTGCACACTTATAACTGAATCTTTCATGCATATTCTTCATGATTTTCCTACTGATGAAGTGACGGTTTCATCATATCGTTGTTAGTGGTACGAAAAACCGTTTTCGGTGTTTTTTGAGATTCCCAAGTAAAACAGGGATCTTAGACATTATCTGAACTGATGCACTTAATAATTTATTTTTTTCAGTTATTTTAATTGTGATAATTTTCTTGGTTTGGTCAACTAACGGTCAAACTGATCAAGACACTGGAATTTCCATTATATCAGGTTTGAATATTTTTTGTAATTTGAATTGTCAACAAAGGGATTCAAAAACTGATTTATGTACATGAATATTCGAATTTTAAAAGTTCGAAATCATATAAATCGAATGCCAAGTGAACAGAGAGTTTGTTCGATTTATGTGAATATTCGAATTGTCGGTGTTCGACTTAAATGTGTCCACATGTTTTTGTTTTGCTTTGTTTTTTTATATACAGTATTTATGTTGTTGTTGTTGTTGTTGTTGTCCGCGCCATCAATTCGGTTAACGAGCTGAAAATGACTAATTTAGTCTATATAGTCATTACAGTGTACAGTACAATTTCGACTTTACGAACTCCCGATAAAACGAACTCTCGACATTACGAACTAAGTGTTATGACCCTAAGCATTTAGATTTTCCCATTCGATAAAACAAACTCTCGCTTTAACGATCACTCGTTATATCGAGAGTCCTCTGCAGTTACACTATTTATCTTTTTTTCGTGTAGAGAAAGTTCCACCGCAGATCGATAGTTTGAATATAGTGGATCCAGAGCCGATACAAAATGTTGCGGGAAGAGAACAATTGCGCTTGCTGTGCAGTGTGACCGGTAACCCAGTGCCAGATATTCAGTGGTCGTTGAATGGTGTTTTATTCAAGCAATCATCACAAACTACTGATGATGACGTCACTCCTGCTCCGACAACATCGAGAGTTCAAATAAAAGGTGAAATTTTCAGTCGAAAGTATTTCAAAACGTGTGTTTACAATATGTCGGAGCCTTAGCCTTATCCAGATCAGAATTAATATAATTTTTTATGATTCTATCACCAATGGCTACATTTTCTGATCTTTATTAAAATACGTAGTGGCAAAGTAATTTAGGTATCCCCGTGCCTTCCCTCAAAAACTATGCGAATAAACTACCTTGCTCTTATTTTAACAAAAGTGTCTGTTGTCGACGATCATTTTGAGGTCCTTCTTTGCCACTATAGCGACGTCAAAAAGGCAAAATCGTAATTAATATAATGAGCAGACCTCTATATATTCAGTATCCGAATGATGTTGCAATATAAACAATACAAGAAAGCCTTGAATACATCTTCACTTTGCTGTCCCACCCCTTCCTTCACCTTGTTCGGATCGGGAATGGGATTACGCCACTTAACTATTTTATTGCTAATTACTTGCAAACAGGGCGTGCTTGCAAACGAAAAAGATAATGCAAAACAGACTTGCTGAATTTTCCTAAAAGGTACCTTAGAGCATTTGGTGGAGAAACATTTGGCTGGCCACACCCATGTAGGGCGTAGTATCGCCCTTATTGAACAACGATTAACCATTCTTTGCTCGAATTCCGGAAAAGACCCAATTTCGTATATAATGCCAGAAATATTTGAACATACGTAAAAAAGTACTTAGAATTAAAAGACATTTGCAGAAAACCTCATGAAAAATGCGTTTTTGGTCTTGAAATATGACTCATGGGTATAGTTTATTAAAAATTGGGCTTTTTATCAAAGTTTGCTATATTGGTGGGATTTTTATCATCGCGTATGGATGAAGTCATCAATCGAAATGTTGCTTAGATGTTGCTTGTTCTTAGCATTTTTGTACTTATCAAAAAGAACCTGAAAAATTTCATTTGCATCACTCCACTACGTACAATTGCATTCATAAAGTGTGATGTTTTGTACCATGTTTTGTATTTCAGGTATTTAAATAACGTAGCCAATGGAGTTATAAAAGATTATGTTACGAATTTTCTTAGTAACGTGTCCAAAACTTGCCTTTCTAAAATTATTCCTTTAGAGATCTGAGGTTCAGGGTCTTGCTTAGGCATTGCTTAAAAAGTGGCCATTTTGAGCCTAGTGTTGCTTATAAAAGTGTTGCTTATAAAAAATAAAAGCGTACAACCCTTGTTGTGAAGTGACCGTTAAAAATACTCTAGAATTGAGTGGAAAAACTAATAGGAGAAAACTCAATTATATCGGCAATTAGAGCCTGTCAGAGCTTCGTTTTGGTCTCGTTGGAAAGGAAATTCAATGTTGGACTAAGCTGCACCAAAACAAAGCGCCTAGGTGCTTTCTATAGGTGCAACGGGCTAAAAATGCAGATATAGACGGGATTCATCCTTTAAGGGTTAATTTATTTTTAATTTGCTCAGGTGGAGAATTTATTTTGAACGATATCAATGGCAACACCGATAGTGGCAGATATCGCTGCATAGCAACCAATAGTATGGGCTCAACATTTGTTGAGAAAAACATTCGCATACGAGGTAAGGTGACGATACCATTGAAAAATCCGATTTTATTTAATAAAAATAAGACTAGGCATAAAGGCAGGGGCCACATCACTAGGAGAGTGGGGGGGAGGGAGATTTGATTGCCAACAATATTTTCTTATCGACTCTATGTTGTTTGTACTACCAGTAAGATTTCGAAGGACGATGCTTCGTATATATCGGCTAGTTTTATAGGGGTGACTAACCTCGTTTCTAGTCTATTTTTTTACATCTGTTTGCACTGTATTTCATGAAACGTTTGATCTTTTTATATTTGATCGTTTTATGTTTTGAAACAATGTGATGTTTTTATCGACTAAGGTCGACCTAAACAAAGCTTATTTAATCGAAAATACTTGTTTTAAGTAATTTAGCGTACAGTATTATAGTCTGTCGGCTCCAACTATGGTCGAGTCTCATCTTTGTGTTTAAGCACTCTGCACATCGTTTTTAGTCTTGGGAAAATTCCAAGTTGGAAATCAGTATCATGACAGCCCCAAAAAATATACACCTACTATTGGGCGCAAATTTATCATTAATTGTCCGCCCCATTCAGAGGCTGGATATGGTACTGTATATAGATGGGGTGTGGTGCCGAAGGAAACAAGAGAACCTCAATACTGGAGAGCAAGAAATCCGGCTGTACGGGGATTCCCGGTTGCTGGTGGTCAGTTCGCATACAGTTACGTAACTTTGGATGATTTGAAAGAGTCGAGAGATATTGGTGGAATTCGATGCATTCTTTTTAATTTCGGTGTTTTCTTTGCTTCGAATCAACAGTTGCTATGGCAACCATATGAATGTAAGATCAATTCTAGTTCTTTGTTATTTTCTTTGTTTTCTTTAACTATCCGACTATCTACTGTGTGTC
>JANSTP010137781.1:0-12589 GCA_025330745.1 Cladonema radiatum | reverse complement strand
AAAACGGAAGGAAGAACGTGAGGAGAAAGAAAAACAAAGAAAGGTGAAAGATCGGGAGAAGCTGCTTCAAGAAGCTACTGTTTACATTAATATTGAGCCGTTGTAAACCGTTGAAATAGTACTCAGATTTTTTTCTAACGCTTATAATCTTTTTGTGTTTACATATAAATGTCCCACTTTGTCAATCTTTTGTCAACATAAAAAATATATTAGTTTAAAACCAGATTTTTCAATTTTCTTTACATGGCTACATAATTCTTATTCCCTCTACGTTCAAAAAACGATCCATATTTGATTACAATATAATTACACTGAGACACGATCCTCTGTTTATCAGTTTATGTCTCTGATGATTACTCTCTCGCTTCGCTGGTTTCGATTTCTTTTTTTAGATAAAAACGTTTTGTCTTACCCCCGTCCAAGTAACTATGACGTATAAAAAAGTTGCCACCTGTAATTCTAATATCGACTTTTCTACAAATTACACTAGGCCATTCTCCCGCCTATTGTTTTCCCGACACCGCGGTTCTCCCTGATTTCTAAATTTTCCCGATTATGTTATTCAAGAATGGACTAGATCTAGTCTATATTTGGCAGAGAGTTGGCTATTTAAAGTGGGGAAATTTAACTCCATGTGTTTATATATATTAGAGCTTTTTAAAGAATTTTTAAGCTGCTAGTCACATTGTCCTAAAACTCCCAGCTTACCGTTGGTTGTTTAAAATTTCAAAGAAAAAATACCCAATTTATCATCGGACATAATGAACTGAGGAAAACCTTTTCTCTTAGTTAAAAAAACTTACACATAGGGGCAATGACTAATAATCAACGGTCAAATTAAGGGATGTATATGTACTGTGAAGCCTGTATAAGGTGGCCAGTCTTGGGATTATAAAAAGTGGTCCTCTTAGACAGGTGATCTCCTTATACTGGTTGAAAAAGGAAAGATATTTTATAAATAATAGTGAAACTTCTTCAGCGGTGGTTATTTTAGCAGGTTTCACTGTATTGTTTTTTTGTTTGTAGACAGGATTTTATGTCACAGAAGACTTCTAGACTTTTATTATAAAGAAGAATGCAAAGGGTAATGTCACATACAACAATGCGTTTCAAGATTTTGCGCTAAAAATAGTAGGAGGAAAAGAGGAGTGTCGATCAGCAATTTGGATGCTACATTGAGTTTCTTTGTTGTTTATTTTCTAAACATTGTAATCAGCAGTAAAACTTTAAACTTAATATTATATTTCTGGTTATTTTCCAGTCTGCATTCCAAGCACTATACTTCGGCGTGAGGTCACGATATTTTATGGCGTGTTGGCGTAAGAGGATGTCCATAATTTTGTTGGCGCAAGCAAGTTTTTACTCTACTGCTAAAATGTGGCGTAAAATTTTGAAAACAATCGCAACTCTTTCTTCGTGTGATAATAGAATACAAATACATATATAGTTTTAAAAACTCCATATTTGATTTCATGAAAGAAACTAAAGTATTGAATTAGCTATACAATAGAAGCTTTTCTTAAAAGCAAATATATACAGTAACAATACCTTTTGTTCGAATTCTGAGAAATCACGCTTAAGTATTGAAAACATAATCGTGAGAAAGATAAAACTAAGAAGAAAACCAAATGCAAATAACAACTTTTCACTTCAAATAAAATCGCACAAATATATTTAAGAGATTCACATAAGAGATTTTACTACCAGCTTTTAGTGGTTTTATTGATAACCTTTTTGTTGGAATGGAGGAAACAACAAGTATAGAGAAATGCCTTGTTTGCAAAGAAGATGTTGGAGGAGCACGTAAATGTATCAGATGTTCTGGAAGTACACTTGTCATACTTCATTTTTTTTTCTTCCTTTTTTTCTCTCAATGTCTTTCCTTTTGAATTCTGATTTAACCTTTTTTAAGTATACACTCTTTGGGGAAAGTGAAAGAGTTTTTCGTTTCATTTCTTCGGCTAGAAAATACCCTAAAAAGAAAAATCTGGGACTGGAAAGCCGGCACAAGTGCACAAACGTCTGATAAAATTGAACCATTGCCTAAAAAACAAAAACAAAGCTAAGAGTATCTCCAACATTTCGAAAAGTTATACCAGTCTGCAGTAGCTTGAATGTTTGATTAAGGAAGAAAAGAACCTAAAATTTGCAACTATATCCAGATCTGACAATGCAGTCTGACAATTCCAGTGTCCAACGTCAAAAAAAAAAACCCCGCATCAAAACCCCGTTTCCCCTTGCACTATTCTTCCTAGCGGTTTGAAAGATATCAAAGATGTGTGGAAACGCCTAATTACTATCAATGAGTCAGGAATGGGTGCTAAAGAATCTGTTTCTTTTTGTAACGAAAATTTATTAAGTGATGATATTCGACCACAACTGACGGGACAAGTTGAAAAAGAGAATTATCAGCACCTTAATCCCGAAGAAAGTGTATCAGCACCACCCTCGCCACCAACCTTAATAAATGAATCATCCCAAGCAGAATCAATAGAACTATCTTTCTTGAGAGAAGTATGATTAGCAAACCCACCAAATATATCGTCAACATCAAATGAAGAATTAGCATTGACAAAACGAAATCCGTTAACTCAATCTTCAAAAACATCCCATCTAAAAACAACACCAAAGTCGAAAGAGTTGAATACTCCCCAATGATCAACAAAAACATCATTATTGCAGTCATCACAAAAGAGTGAAGTTCAATCAACACTCATTAAATATAGCAATGAAAAGGTTCATACAACAACGAATTATTAAATGGGTGAAATTTAGCAGACACTCAAAAATTTGTCTCTGGAAGTGTCTGGAATGAAAAACCATTATTCTAACATTTGCCAGATTGCCTTTTCTGACAGTAGTAGAAATCAGATGTTAGAAAATGTAAGAGCTGCAAAAAATATTATACAACTAGCCGACTTGTGCAGTTATATCGAATGGCATAACGGAGAATGGCTACCAGAGAATCAGAACATTTTCAATAAAATATTATCTAAATACAAATTATCCAGCTGAAAATGTTTTTCCTTCTTTCTAAATATGTAAAGTATTTCATCAAAATATTTATCTGAAAAAGTATTGTTGGGAAAGGTCGTGTGCATCATATGAGTAGAAAAACAAAATTATTCGAAAATATTTTTCAAAACAGATGCTGACATATTCTTTGAGAGCATTTTTGATAGGATTTTCCGAAGGTGTCTTTCTTACCAAGTTTTAATATATATTTTTTTTTTAATCTTTAATCTCAATTCAGGAGCATTCTCATTGGATAAGATGACTTAGAAAATAGAAAGTTCTATTAAGCAGCTATTAGAAAAGCACATGGAAAAGTGAATTCTGGTGGTTGCATGACAAATGAAAAAAGTATTTTCTGTACTTGAAAGAAAAGTATTTTCATGGGGAGCGCAAAGAATGTCATCATTCTAGACTTCTTGGATTTACACAAGAAAGCTATTGCATTTTGTCTAAAGTTGTAAGTACACACTATATTATCAAGGTTTTATCCTTTACATTTTTTGCCTCAAGTTTATTGCTCTATGATTCTTTTAGAAGCACTAAAAAGATGGCAAATTACTTGAAAGAACAAAGCAGGAGTGTTTTTTTAAACCATCCAAAGATGGGATTGGAAATAAATGGTTTATTGTCTGACTTCCAATTTCTGAAGACAAGTCTTCGACGGTAGAATTTTAGAGTATGAGAAATATGTCTAAAACATTTACATTGGTTTTTATGTTACACATACATCACTTTTAGTTTTAAACGATATTCAAATGATGCTTTCTCCACAAACCAATTTTCAATGCAACTGTCTATTGCATTTGCCTTAAGGCGCATTCTTAGCGCAAGGAATGGTAATACTGATGGTAATTGACACAAATGATTTTTTTGGTTGCTTATATTATTTGTCCACAACTTACCATCAATTTTCGATTTAACTATATTAGATTTTCATATATGTTTCAGAATGTTAGATCATAGACTTACGAATTTACCATAGACTCGAAACATAATCATGTGACAAGTTATCTTATTGTCGAACTTTTTACTAGTAGCCAGGTTACTCGAACAGGCATAAAATCAAACCAAAGTTGAGATTTGTGCAGGAGGAGAGCGATAACAGGCTTTTACTTTAAAATTTCAAAGATATAAATAGAGTCGATTAGATTGGAAATATTATCAGTCAACTTTTGATGTGTGGCAGATCATTTCTAAGCATTTTCGTGTTTGCATTTTAGTCTGAAAGGAAGTTATTAGGGTATCCTTGCTAGGTACCTGAATCTGGGTAGGTAGGTAGCTAGTCAAAGTCAACTCAACTCCTGTATGGAAGTCAATTTGAGAATATTGTAAAGGCTTTAGCTAGATAAATGTAAAGGGGAATATTGTTGATGTTACACATTTATCTCTTACAGTATTTAATTATGACTTATTAGTTTGTTGTTCTCTTCTAAGGGAAATTGGATTTGGCTTTAGTTATAAGGCTTAGTTAAACAAGTAGCTAAATGCTTGCTTGATGAATTCATTTGATTTTTTTATTGTTGAACTACAATTCATTCTCCACACCAGAAAATAATAAAAAAGTTATTTTCTATTCAATGTGGGGTGATGCAACAAAGTACTCATCTTACATCTTCTTACATTATTTAGCTACATAGATTAGTTTTCCAGTTTTTTGTTATACAATAAAAAAAACTCCCTTGCTTAAAATTTTTACAGCTTTTATGAGACGTGAGGGCTTTTTCTCTTAGTTTATTTTAGTATCCATATCAATTTTTTCTAAAAGCAGAGCCCCAATAGACCTATCTCATAACTTTGATATATTTGAATGTTTTTAAGTCTCTGCCTTGTTTCCTTTCCAATTTCTAGCCAATAATAAGCGATATTTTTTTTATGACAGCGAGGCGGAGATGTTAAAAAAATTGAGTATATCAAAGTGACATCATTGAGTGAAAGGTCTACAATAAACAATAAACTGTCCGAAAATACATATAATAGAGAGAGTTGATATATTGAAACATTCTCCTATAAAAAACCCGAAAGAAGATACCATACCACGGATACCGTTTCAAAATACTATTTTTTTCAGTACAAGGGCTGTTCATGCTATTTCTATTATTGAAAACATTGAAAGCATGAAAAGTTGAAAACTTCTTCCTGAAAACAGTACAAATGCATAATTTTTATTTTCTTTTTGCCCATCAAGAAATCAATTGAAAGGAACATTAATTTTTAATACAGCTGCGTACTGAGAAAGTTTGAATGGAGGATTGCTCAGAAGAATAGAAAGAAAAGGGAACAGACTTAGGAGACTTACATTATTACTTGTTATTTTCAAATTTCAAATGGCCATAACTCGGCATTAAAAACGAAAGTTCAATTGCACCATCAAGTCATCTACGGGACAAACACCTCCAACAAGGGCATATTCTAAATACTAAAAGGATGAGTGAAGCATCTAGGAGAAAAGGCAGTTTCTGGGAAAGAAAGTTTGTAATGATTTTCTTCTATTGTGTTGAAAACGTTTGCCGAATTTTCAATTTTCAACCAATATTTTTCTTTGAGAGGATATTTCTAGCGTCGATGCAGCCCAATTTTGATACTGAATAATATTGAATAATTTGTTGGAAGAAAATTTTCTGCCACGAAAATTTCGCAAGCAATATAACTTGGTTTTTTTTTACCTACATTGTATTTTATGGCATTTTAATCTAGCAGTTCAATCAAAACTTCTTAATTAGCTGCATTTGAATTCTGCAGTTTTTTATCCAAAGCAATAACTTTGAGGTGTTTCAATTTTGTGGCAAAATGAAAATTTGTATTAAAAAACAGATTATTTTATGTGCTTTAATATTGTTGTTGCCCTGCCACAGCATTTTAATTAATTTCCACAGATCAGTTTTCAGCATTTAAATTTTACAGACAAATCCTAGACCATGAAACTGCAAAATTTTTGCCAAAATATTTTATTACAAAAAAGCCTTCCTTGCTATTTAATAATTACCAATCAGAACAACTTTACCCTCCTTTTTTTTCTCGAGGCCTTTAGCTTTTCATATGATGATTTCTTTCTGAAAGAAACTGTCAGAAATGACATTCAAAACCTATATACATTATTTCATAGTCTTAGAATTTTGTTGCTTTAATTTAGCTTTGGCACATGCCCACCCATTAGTACCTTTTATCAACAATAAAAGACAGTTTTATTGAAGATTTGAATGCAGAAATTAAAAATTGCAAGTTATGAGGAATAATGAAGACTAAAATCGAGGAAATATCCCCAAAATATGAATGAATAGACATAAATCATCAAATTCCTTTTAAAATTTCTTTAAAAATCAACCACAGGAATGAAAACCTCGTTTTTTAACTGGAAAAAATTATTCCAGAAGTAATGTGTACCTCAAGAAAATGCGCTCTCAAAATTGGAAAGTCAAATGATATAAAAATAGGAAATATATAAATAATTCAATATTTTACGACAACATAATAGTTCTTAAGTAACAGTTTGCACTTTATAAATATTAAAGTCTCTACAACACCTTGCAGTCAATATCTTGTTGGGCCTTTCACGAAAATGTTACGAATTATGAGAATCGCCGTCCATATTAATCAATAGTAGTCAAAATATCGCCAACATAAATTGTCAAAGCTGACAGAAGCTGAAAGTCATCAAGACAGTTCAATAACCACAATATTAGCAACAACTGTCAAGACAAATTGCTGTATACTTTAAGCAGTTTCTACCCATCAGCATCTGTTTCTAGTCTTCCTGTTATATGCCATCTTTTTATAAAAATAAATGCCACAAAGGCATAAAATATATTATCTGCATCGTATAGCATCTAGATCTGGCTCAATGCAATCAGATTATCATGTGTGTATACATACCTTAATTAAGTTTCTTGCGAACAAAACTTCGTGAAAAGTTTTTGGACTTATATTGTTTTAATTTTACTTGATCCATTACGATCAAATTTGGTCCATAACGGTCAATTGACAAATTTTTATGTTTGTAAAAGTTGCCCTTGGCTAAAAATTTCTGGAGAAAAACTATAAAATATATCAGTTAATACAATTGTTCCGCACTTTCCCTACTCAGGTAATTGTAGATGCCATCCAAAACAACTGTACACCTGTATGATAAGTGATTTTTTGAAGTTTATATTTGTTGCTATTTCAATAATCACAGAGCTGAATTTTTGTTCTTCTTTAAAATGATTTACAGTTTTTGACTTTTAATTAATTTTAATCAATATCTCTTTAGTGTCCTGGTCTTTATTAAACTGTGGGTCTTGAGATTATATCGACTTATGTAGAAATGAAATTACATGCTTTGAATTGTTATATTTTTTGCAATTTTAACCCTATTTGCCTTAGGTTATTTATCATTATTTACTTATCGTTGTAGTGATGACGTCATCATTTACGTCGAGCGGTAAGAAATTTTCAAAATAGTCATTTGTTTATCATGAAGACTTGTCAGATTTGAACCATTGTTTCATCAGAATATAGACATGAAGAATACATTTAGTTCAAAGAATTCTTGATTTTGTATAAAAAGTGTTATTTTTTATTCAATTTTTCGACAAATTTTGTCCAAATTGGGCCTTTGTGACCGTTTGGGAGCCTAAATATTTACGAAAATTAGCCAAAACAATTGTTAGTCCTTAAAACGAAAAGCCATAAAACCTTAGAGACACCAGGTATGCAGAAAAAAATTGGCAGCATAAAGTTTACAGGGGGGGGGGGCTGAATCAACCCCTCTCCCTTGTGGCAGATAGGGTTAATAGAAATAGGTTTACCGAGTCTGCCATATTTTACTGGTAACGATAACAATTTTCTACCTCTATCTGAGCATTTTATACCACCTGTAATTGCAGATATGAACTTTGTGGTCATAACATCAGGAACATCTTTCATATAATTTCAATATTCGGAATTGCTCCCATAATGTATGTAAACTTGTTCAGGTATCCTGTTGAAAAGCAACTGTAAGCGGCTTGTGACCCGGTATTGGCAATGTAACTCAACAATTTTAATTTTCAAATCCATTATCGAACTTTTGTTGACACGTATTCCATCTTATATGATGCATCTCCTTTTACTGCTCCTAGGTGTTTCTCACACAATGACGTCACGTTCATAAAAATTCCTGCATATATTCGTTTCGCTATTTCTTCCTTCTCTTTTTAACGATTAGATACGACTTCGCACCGTTCGGATATATGTTTTTTAAGCATGTGTAGGTTCAGGTCTAGTCAAAATTTAATCATATGCTAAGCATATTATTGAGCCTAAATCTAACTATATATAAATTAAACCTTTTTTTCTGCGAATCACTGGAAAACCTTACTTATAGTATTTGCTGTATTTGCTAAAACAAAAGCAACATAGAAACTTCAATGTTTATCTCCTGTAGTCTTTACCCATTAGGACATAATTAAAATTCTAATACAATTTACTTTTCGAAAAACATTGAAATAAGCATATTATAAGCATAGCTTCAGCTATCCTAAAATTAAGCATACTCAAGGCTGATTTCAAAAACCCATGTGCTTATTAAAAAAATACCCAGGCGTCGGTCCTATTTTCACTAAGAACTCCCACCATTTATGTCAACCTTTCAGAGTACCACTGGCAGCGACATCATCAGCATATGCAACTTCTTTTACATGAGTTTTTGCTCTGGATAATTTTGCCAAAATTTCAATGATCATCAGCAACATTGGTATGACTGCTATAGCATATATCGACATTGAAGGAGCATATCCTTGAGTTACTCCTTCTTGTGATAAAATCTCAACTCCTCCTACTGCAAAAAGTCTTGACGATGTATCAAAGCAGTTGGTTACAAAAGTGGACAGTGAAGGGCATATGATTTTCACATTGTGTAGAAACACATCGTGGTTTACACTATTGAAAGACCAGTCGAAATAGCGTTGTAAATAGAAGCTCACGCCATGAACCTCACACTGCAGTCAGTGTAAGGGTTTCTTTTAATAAACGTGATGTCCGCGTCCTAGATCTGAAGCAGGGTATTTTCATAGGAACTTGATGCGAATGTTTTTCCCGTACATGGTAAGCAGTATCATTGACGATAGGCAGCACCATTTTTGACGGTCTGCAGTATCATCTTGTGGAAAGAAAATTTCCAGCTGCCAGGAATTCATCTATCATTTTTTTTCGCTACTTGCTTTTTCAAGTTTCAAAAACTTTGGAAGGAAACAAGTTTTGCAAGTCCAAAAGAAGTCAATGATTTTATTATCTTTACAAAACTTTTTAACATGGTGTCTTTATCATGCTTATGTGATTATCTGTAACATGTTATGTGAATTCCAAAATACATTTTTCCTTTCTTTTTTCAAATTTTTTGCAGAAACTACATAAATCGATTTTGAAAATGGCTGCTAATCATAATGAAGGTAATTTGATTTTCTAATCAAGAATACTTATATAGCTATCCTTGGTTTCTTCTTTGAAAAAATAATTTTATTCTTAAAAGTAGAACTCCTAGGTGGAACGAAAAAATGATCCTTAGCGAAACAATCTTTTTGGAAAAAATGATGTTGTTATCACTAAGAGGTATGGTTTGGTCTTGGACCCCCCAAAATTTTTTTGCCAAAAAAATTTTGAAATTTTGTTTTCTTTCAAATTGATAAATATTCTTGACTTTAGTTGTAAGTTATCATATTTAATCAATTTTGATCGTTTTTTTTTTTGCTTCTAAACAAGGATTTTTGTCAAAAAGCACGTGATGGGTCACAATAGATCATTTAGAAAAATCATGATGTCATCTTTTAATCAGGTGATATGATGCTCATTTTGGGCATAATGGAATGTGAGTAAGTTGTTTTATAAGTGACCAAAGTTTTATTGCATAAACCCTTCTAGAAGACAAGTTTTGGCGGAGGGCATTTTTGCCCCCCTCCTTGAGTAGTTGGCAAAAAGCTGGATCATTTAAGGGTTAACCCTATTCCACCCGGGCTTTTTTTGGCTTTGAAAACCCAGCGGGTTCTTCCCCCCCTGGATATTTCCAGAACTACATATGGTACAGTGATCAAACTTGATATGGTAGTACACCAACTTATTCTGAACACTTTGGTACCATAATGAACTTATGACGTCATCAAAATTTGATGACGTTATCATATTTTTACCGATAGGTCGTGGAAAATTGGTGACTCCCAAGTCAAACTTTCAGCAGCTACGAAAAACTTAACCAATGGAGCTTTTTTAATGCGGTTTTCACCATTGTGCTACTAAAATAAAGTACTTTTATGTCATTAGGAGTTATAGAAGATTTGGACCCAAAAATCGGATTTTGCGCCAAATTGACCCCGAAAAATGACCTACCGGGCCCTCATTTTTGTGTTGCCATGACAACAATGGGCGTGGTCACCCAAATTTTTTTTTACGAAAATGTTTCCAGATGAATTTTGTGTAAAGTCACAAAGTTTTGGGGGCAGCGCTTTTTTAGTTCTTGAGTTATAATAATAAATATACCAGGGTGGAATAGGGTTAAATCGTGAATGCCCTCTTTAGAGTGCAATTCATAGATTTACATATATTTATGGTGCAATTACCAGGTAGTTGTCATTGAGCTAAATATAAGCTCTGGTTTGTAGGTCAGTGGCAGTTGTATTGTTTATGAAATGCAATGGAAGAGTTTCCGATCCATTGGTAGAGTCAATACTTCCTACTCATGATAAAGAAAAGATGAAAATTTCAGTGATTCTCAAATAGCTATTCCTCCATAAAAACAAGCAAGAAACAATAATAACAACGATATTTTATGAATGCAGTAAAGGCTCGATGAGTGGAACCTCTCTTTGACTGGAAAGAACCGTTTCACGTACAATAGACTCGATAAGAAGTGAAACCATATGAAGCAGTTGTTCAAGTTCCACTTGCCAATTTTTATGTTAAAAATGTAGTTCAGTGAGCCAAAATTATGGTTCCAGTTATTGAAAGTTCCTCTTTATAGAGGATTCCGCTTTTCAGACTAAAATAAGAGATGTTTTAACCCTATTCAGTCGAGGCATTTGCGGTTTGAAATCAGCAAAGGGGGGATCCACTCGACCGCCCCCTCTAAAACATCGGACCTGCTAATCTAATTACCAGAAAGCTTGGTATATTGTTACGACAACCCTTTGTGCTCTTTGTAAACATTTGGGCACCATATTAGTTTAAGGACGTCATTATTTTTCTAAAAAAGCACAAACCAAAATCCGCCAAAATTTGAATCTAAATCATCTAATTTTCGATGTTCAAAAAACAATTTTTCATGCAATTTTCAACAAATATCAATTGATTCTAAGCAGTTCCAAGATATTTAGAGAAATTTCAGATACCTACACCAGAAATCAGTTTTATTACTGGAACTGAACCAAAAAAGGCTGTATTGATGGACAAAAAAGGGCAAGGTTGTTCCCAAAATGGGCCTAGTCACCTAAATCTTTTCCAAATTGTTCCAAGATAGGTTTTAGGAAAAGTCACTACGTTTCTTCCCATTATTTTGTGTTATTCAAGGGTAATTAGCAAAAATATAGCAAAGTCTCTGCTCCTCCCACCCCCCGGCCTGAAAAGGGTTGAAGCAAAACCAACAAACTTAAAGAAATTTGATTGAACCTGTTAATACAATTTATTTGAAACTTTGTATAACGTCAATACAGTAGTGGTCGTTTGAGATAGTCTGACTGAAGCAAACCGTGAAGTTTAAGTCAGGTCGTACCAGCAGCTTTTAGCCACTTAGATAAAAGCCGTGTGGTTTCTGTGAAGTCTATATCTGATTCCAACTAACTTATTAAATCGAAAACGAAATTAAGGCTGCTTTAAATTAAGATCACAGTGCTCACTTTGGAAAACTTAAGAGTATTCGGTATGTTTTTTCGGGAGTAATGAGCGTATCGAGAGTAGATAATTATGCAGATAAGGACCTTTTTGTCATTATTTCTTAGATGTACCCAATGTCGAATTAACTCCTGTTGTAGGCAACCAAATATCTGGCAAGACGAATCGATTCCACTTGTTTTATTGACAAGCTGCAGTAAGTAAAGCCAAATGCCAATTTTCCCCTATACAAAATTCACTTGTTTATTCACCTTTATTAATTTATAGAGATATCACCGAAGAGGCCAATGAATAGAGATTACCTGTTCCATCAATCAGAGATCTAAGCAAAATGCATCTGATCGTTGGAAAAGTTTAAACACGGAAACAATGAGGATAAAAATAACACGTCTGAAACTCATACTACCTAGAAGTAGACAAGAATGATATTAATATTATTTTAACAATAGTCATGTAAATATTAGCACAGGGAACCATTATAGCACAAGGAACCTTATTAGTTTGTCCTCACCATATCGTACTAAAACATTACTCTTAGTAACGAGTTTGAGAGATACCAAAACTTCTGTTCGCATAAATGATGCCTAAATGCGTGTTATAATATCTTTCAAAAATATCTTTCAAAAACTAAAACTAAAAACTATTTACAATACGAAACGGAAAATATAAGATAAGATAAAGATAAATATATATTCTTTTTTAGTACTATTTACAAGGGGAAGAAGACCCTAGGAGGTAATAC
>JANSTP010137780.1:0-22854 GCA_025330745.1 Cladonema radiatum | reverse complement strand
AAGCTGTCTGTCACACATTTTCAAACAGATTTTCCTCCTAAATGGATTATTAAGAAACTTGAAGATAATAAACGTCATAGACATGACTGATCTAATTTATTTTCAATTATACTACTAACTTGTCACTAGTGAATAATCTACATCAATTCTAGCTACAGTTTTAATCCAAAAGATGAGTGCTAATTAATAGACTATCGAGGTTGCTAATGATCTGATCGATATAGTTTTGGAATCTGACATTATCATCGACATCGCACACAAAATGAAAAAAATAACTTTATGAGAGCAAAACCCAATAAGTAAAGTTTTTTTTTATTCCAGTATTTTAAAGCCAGACACAAAGACAAGTTTGTAAGAAGAAAATGTTTTCACTGATCGATTGCCATTTACTCGCTCGGTTCATCGTCGTCCATAGCTGTTTACAATGCGCTCGATGTCCCAATATGTGTTAATTGGATTTTTAGTTACGACTTTAATCACGAGCTGGGCAATCGAGACGGAACACGCATCCCATTCATTTCTTCATGTCTGAGACTCTTTAAGCCTTCATGTTTCGTGATAAACTATCAAAGACAAGTCAAATATGGAAATAATGGAAGAAAATTGGTTTCTTTAGCCTGTTTCTGTATTGAAACGAACCGGAAGCCAATGGCAACAACAATGTCCCTTTTTCAGCTATATTTTTTTGTTTGCTGCCAGCAAATATTTATGGATCCCAGAGTATCATAAAAAGCAAAGAAAGATCAGGTACAGTCTATAATTCGAAATATATAACGGTCATTTTTGTGAACAGTTAAAATATTAATATTATTCTTTCTTATTTCTCGGTTAATGGGATTTATGGACAAGAATTTCCCGTACGTAACAAATCTCTACCTTACATAAAGATTTCAGGGCTTTCAATATCCCTATATGGCCTGGATATACTCACTTTATTAATGATTATCTTTATCACTCACTTTATCACTCACTTTATTATTACTAATGACATCATTATCTTAAATCTACAAGGATACGTTGCATGCTACTAGCACTTCTGCTTATGATGCAGTAGTAGCAAACCACAATCACAAAATATTAATACACCCAAAAACCAACAGAAATTGGGATTTCATTTTTCAACACTTACCCTTAGTTTCCATGCAGTATTATCGTTTTATTTGTATCGTCTTCCGCGAAGTAATTGTTCAACAGTCAGTTATGTATGTCATGTCATTATTAGTCTACACCACTAATATGCAAAAGAAGATTCATTTGATTAATATTAAGACAGTCTGTAAGTATTTGCTGATTATTCTGTTTAAAATAATATATAAGTACTACAGTAAATATATTAGAAATTGACATACCTTTTTCTTTTTGCACATCAAAGTGAGGTAGTTGTCCCCTTGTGCTTTCTGGACTTCGACCAGGTAAGGATTTGAGAACATCACTCGTATATTGGACAATATTTCTGCATTCTGTATACCAAATAAGATATTGAGTTATTAGCCACTTGAAGTTGATATATTTCCCAAAAGATATTAAAGTCCAACGCTTATCCTTAGAATAGCATACTTTAGTCACGTCAAGAGATAAATTCAGGTTATCTTTCACAGGTTCTTTCATATTAAATAGTATTACTTACATTCCCTTATGGTTGTGCGCTAAAATTTAGTTTACAATACATATAATATATATAGATAAATAGCATCATTTACCGTTTGCACTATGTTTCATATTGTATGGTCCGGATCGTTTAATGTTATACCGTGGAGAATCTCTGCGAAAATCAGTTTCAGTCTAAGGACAAATATTACAAAATTCCTGTGAAAATACATGCTAGATCTACTGAAATAAGATTCAATACTGTAAGAAAACGAAACCTACATTAGTTGTGGGAATGCATGATTGATTCATATCCATGTTCGCTCCAAACGCAAAAATTTTACCACTAGTAGCATGACTACTTGAAAAACTTTCTCCATTCATGAAGCCTTAAAAAGCAAAAATGTTTTTTAAAAATTGAAACTACACTTGTTAATCTAAGACAAACAAATATTTAGTGACTTACTGTTGTTGTTTTCCATTCTAGGTTGATGGGAATGATGAGAGCTTGCATGCTTAGTAGTATCAATACGTACCTGATAAAAATAATAAACACTAATCTACAGTAATACAACATTACAAAGATTTCGATTGTTCAGATGTCAAATGAAATAAAGATGATGGTTCAATGATAGTAACTTTTACACAACAAATTTATCAAAATTAAGTACTTACAGGTTTAGGGTAACTTCAGATCTGTGTTTGAATTGTAGCTATCACAATTAAAATTCTGTTGAACAACTAAAATTTGAAAATAGCATTTCTGTATTGTTCACAATAATTTAAATGAACAAATGAATGAAGACTTAGAAAAACATTTCAAATAAGTAAATAAATAATAATAAAAAATTTTACCACTAGTAGCATGACTACTTGAAAAACTTTCTCCATTCACGAAGCCTTAAAAAGCAAAAATGTTTTTTAAAAATTGAAACTACACTTATTAATCTAAGACAAACAAATATTTAGTGACTTACTGTTGTTGTTTTCCATTCTAGGTTGATGGGAATGATGAGAGCTTGCATGCTTAGTAGTATCAATACGTACCTGATAAAAATAATAAACACTAATCTACAGTTAATACAACATCACAAAGATTTTGATTGTTCAGATGTCAAATGAAATAAAAATGATGGTTCAATGATAGTAACTTTTAAACAACACATTTATCAAAATTAAGTACTTACAGGTTTAGGTAACTTTAGATCTGTGCTTGAATCGAAGCTATCACAATTAAAATTCTGTTGAACAACTAAAATTTGAAAATAGCATTTCTGTATTGTTCACAATAGTTTAAATGAACAAATAAATGAAGATGTGGAAAAACATTTCCAATAAATAAATAACTAATAATAACAAAAATATATAAGACTCTATAGAAATTATTATGGGTGGCCATGTGATATATATAAGTACTGTAGCTACCTTTATTAGATTCAGCTTCAATTTGAGATTCTAACTGAGAATCAGCAAAGGATGAACTTCTATTATCAATTTCCTATGAAATAACATCTTGTTATAAGAATAATGAAAAGTCATGTTTGAAAACAGAACAATTTCATTCTATATATTATTTAAAATAAATGTTTTTCCGTATTATTCACCAAATATTTCAGATCATTATTTCATTTGTTTTCAGTGGCACGTTCCATTTTCTAATTCTTTTGGTATTGAGTAAATCTTGTTCTTTAATATGTACTACAGTAATTCCATCTTTACCTGTCAATTTGCATGACGCTTTATACAAACTCCCCATCATTGTTATTATTTTAGCTATTATATATCAATAATTGTAAGAAAGTAGCAATTGTGGTAATATATCAAAAATGGCACTGTTAGATATTGTAAATAGTTTCAAGAAAATTGATTTTATTATTTTGTATTAATAAATAATCTCAGACAAAACAATAATCTCTTTGAACCCAGCAGCATTTCATTTAACTTACAGCAGTGGTATTTGGTTGCTCAATATCAGTAAAGTTTTCAGTTGTCACACTGATATTTTCCGATTGGTCTTTGATAAAGTTTGATCCATTCACTAGTAACAAAACCATCAGCAAATTAAAGACAACATGAAAGAACTAGATACTGTAATACTGTAAAACAGTATATACTTTCAAATGTCAGTCTTATTAAGGTAAGTTTACACAAGACCCAGGATGTTTTTGAATTGTTTTTAAATGATTATCTATAATTTAACAATCAATAGGTAAGTTAAAAGTTTCCTTTCCTTCTTTTTTATTCTTTCTCCGTTGATGCAGACAATAACATTTAAGATATAAAAGAACTTTAAAATTTTTTTCACAAACAAAAGGAAAATTCAAAGATTTTTTTAAATAGTAAAGAGGAAATTACTTAAGAGAATGGTGTTTGCAAAAAAAATATTTTGTGGTCTTTACTATTTTTGTCTTAATTGCAAAAGTTTATTCGCACATATTATTGCACAATTAATCAACCACAAAACATTTTGCCACAAAACATTCATAATAATCCAACCGCAGAAGTTATTTTTGCAAAAATGAAAAAAATGGCTTTCATAAATTCAACCAGTTTCGTTCAGAAAAAATGATGAAATAAAAAATAAAGCAATTTCAGGGCTAAACTTTTCCCCATAAAGTTACTTCTAAAGATTTTTTGAATAAGATCAACAGTTTTAAAAAAGATCCTAAATATTTCCTAAGCAACTGCAAAGCACTTAGAATATATAAGTAATTCTAAGGGCTGATAAAAACTCTAAGCAACTCTATGCTGTAAGAACCCTATATGCTTCAAGCTAATAATGAAACTCAAAAACGTTTTTACTGCAAAAAATAGTGAGGCACAAACATTTTTTGAACAAAAAAAGATTCGACTTAAGGACCTGCAGAAGCTAATTCCTGGGAAATAAAAAGATGTTATGGTTCCTCTCTTAACCGTAAAACGATCTTCAGCAAGCATTCTGTTCCTATAAAGTAAAATCCTCTTCTGCCTCTATAAAGTGGTAGAGTATAAACGCATATAATTAAAAGCAAGCTTTTTTATTAATGATATACATCATTGCAATTAAAATTGCCAACATCAACAAAAAATTTTGAATAAAAAATTTACCTTTGCTATTTCCTGTGATGTTAGTTTCAAACACCGTTTCCTTGTCCTAAACAATGATTCAAATGGATTACAGTACCGCAAATCCTTTTATAAATGCCCAGGGTGACTTTGACGGGGCATTAATTAGAGGAGGCATTAACCTATTTAGGTCATCATTTTTATTATTATTATTATTATTATTATTATTATTATTATTATTATTAAAAATAATATTATTTTCTTAAATAATAATTTTGTTAAAAATTATCATTATTTTTAAAAATGTGATTTTTTTCTGAAACTCAACAAAACATAAAAATTCAACAAATTTAGAATAAGCTTGGTAATATCTATTTAAGAAATCCCCCTCTTATGAGGGCATTAAGAGGGCAGCAATTATTTTATTTTTGAAGCCTAAGGGGAGGTTAACTTGAGAGAGGCGTTAATAAGAAGCTGGGGCTTTACCTTAAGGGCATTATTTTTTGCGATAATATAAAATTTCGGAACAAACTTTTGCGATTGACATGTTAAAAAAACTGTAAATTGCAGAATTAATATTTGCAGAAGATCAGTCTTCATGTGAGAAACTTGCTAAACTAATTTTTGAAGTTCCAGTATTTCTTTATGAGAATATCTCCAAAAAAGGTTTACAGATGGATAACTTTACAATATGTGGAAGTAAATTTTTCGCCCAGCTAAATTCTTTAATTTTGCAAAATTTATTATTGCAATATTGGACCAGAATTGCAAAAATAAACTCCAGAAAAGTTTATTCCGCAACACTTGATGATCGCAAAGATCTATGCCCTTAAGGTATTAGAGGATTTATAGTATTAGAGAGAGAAATGCTGATTTATGGTAGATGTGATCCAACAAAAGCCCAAACAAGTTACATCAGTACTATACCTGTTGGCTATTGCTTTCATTGATCTAACAGAAAAAAACCCATTTTTTGTAAGATCTTAAATATCCAGACTAAATGTGCAAAAAGTCCCACAAAACCATTTAGAAGAAAACGGCATCACACGCCCACTGAAATAATGTGAAAGTAACGTCCATACCCTCACAATATATTTCAAAATGCAGAGATATCAAAAAGTTTGAAAAACAAACTTTGCAAACAACATTTCATAGGCACCCAAAAATATATTTTGACATACTCTGATTCTGGAATCCAAAGGAAGTGAGAAATTTGAACTAGTCTAACCTTAGTAGTTCTAATGGATCCATTTTCGGCATGATTATCTCTATTTTCAGCAACTCTATTCTAAATACGTAAAAAATTTCTAAGATATCTTGAATCTGTCTGCTCTGATTCAGGACCTGTTAAATGACTGTAAAAAGATTTTTCTGTAACAATTTCAAAATGTCTGATTACTGTGGCATTTATTGCTCAACAGACCTTGCTACAGAACAGGATGAAGTTCATGAATTATGAGGTAAAATTATGAATTTCATGCAGAATTGATTATTTATTCAAGTCAATATTAAACAAAGGACAAGAAAATACAAAAAAGGGTCAAATATTCAAACCTTTGTTATAATATGCACACCAGCACTCTCTGACTGGCTATTGGTGTTGTGCTCTAAAAAAGGTAATTATTGTTAAATACACCAACAAAAATTTCCACTTCATATTAAATCAAAACAATTTAAAATTTCTTTCAAAGTGTTTGAACTGCTCTTCACGTCCATCTTAAATTTCTGCTCTTTCAAAGCCTTGATCTTCTCTTTCTATGAGTATAGTATTTCCAAGAATGATTATAAATGAATTTCAACATGATAGTTTTAAGTTACTGTATTTCCTCAAATAACCGCCACAGCGCATATTAAATTTTTGTGTTTTCGAATGTGGTGCTTACCAGAGGACGACGCTTCTTTCAACGTTTGAAGTTTCTGCTTTTGATAGTATCTGGTTATAAGCATTAAAAGCATAAAAAGGCAGTTAAAATTATATTTTCGCAATATTTTTCTGTAAAACGAGCACCATATATATTGCACATATATCAAGATTCTTTTTAAGGATTGTTGATCTAAGTCCTGAAAAATTAAAATTAAGATTGTCAACTTATCTGGTTTTTCTAATAAGTCTTATCTTTTGGGTGTAAGGCTTATTGGAGGGCGGTGCTAAATAGAGGAGATATGGTATCTTAAATCCAAGAAAAATAACTGGGAAACCGGGAAAATATTCAATCAAAGCATATCGCATCTGACAAATGAGAAGATGGTTCTTTTTCTGCATTTTCTTTATTTTTTTTACTTGGCTAAAAAAATGCAATAACTTGTCAATTACCAAATTAATCTCATATGAAAGAAAAAAAAAAAAAGTTCAGGCTCAGGCTTTTCATTACAGGAGGCGCACAGGTGAAATCAGCCGTCTAATTTTACCAAAATGCCTTCTATTTTGTCAAAAATATATTGAAAAACCTTGAAAAATATAGATATTTCACCGCATAAATCTACACAATTAGCCTCCTACTTTTGTTTCTAGTGAAAACCCTGAGGCAAGAGATTTTCAGAAATTTATTGAATCTCAAAGTTTTGAATGAAAATTGTAACAAATACAGCAAAAAAAAAAAAAAAAAAAAAAAAAAAAATTAAAAAAAATTAAAAAAGGAACAAAACTTCATAATTTCAAGGCACAAAATAATGTTTTAATCAATCAATAAGCATTGGAGGGCGTAGTATGGTATATTTTTTGTTTGCTTCTGAAAAATAGTTTATTATGCAAATAATTTTTGATGATGTCATGGCAGTTCTAGCCAGGAATTTACTGCCACAAAATACCATCTCTGTTTCTATGATTAAAAAAAAATTTTCTGGTCGCAATATTTTATGAAGCAATTACAACAATAAATTTGGGCTTTTGGAATATGATGAAATCACTGATAATAGTTTTTTTTAAAGAAAAATCGGTAAGGCATTGGGCAAGAGTGCTGAACAGTCGATTACAGAAAACATGAGATGCTCAGTCCTTTATTGTAGATTATTTGTTTTTATGTTTATATTTTATCTTTTCAGTGCAAGCGAAAATTTGTTTTTCTTTTTTAGAAGCGAACATGTTATTTAAATGCTTTTACTGTAAAAATTATTTCAAAGAATGAAATACTTTTACAAATTAAATAATTCAGCAAAAATATCTGCTTTCATCAACACGACTGTAGCAAGATTGGTTATAAATTCTTTTGATTTCAGGCGAAATGAAATTCTCACCTTTTTTTGAACTGAAGTTTGAGTCTTCTTGCGAACTTTTTCAGTCAATTCCTCTTCTGATAGCTCATCAACATCTAACAGAGAAGAAAATATGTATAGATTATATAGTTTGCCTCACATAATTGACTATTAATGAGCTTTATATTTCACACTACGAACTTATCATAATTGCAATATAATTTCTTTCAACACCTGAAAGTGATTATTTTACATGATAGGTTTAATAAACCTGTAACTCTGGCTTATTGGAATGGCCATTATTCAAAGTGATTATATCAAAAATGTTTTTGATATTTTCGCTGTTATAATCACTTAAAGACCATAAGTCCCTAATTTGATGTAGTTTGAACCAAACCCCAAAGCAAATAATAGTTTATGAAATCTAAAGCAATAATTATAATCACCAAGTTCGTCAACTGGTTGCCTACATAACTTCAAAGAAAAAAAATTTACCTCTCCCATGCCCGAACAAACTCTCTTTCTTGAATCTTGGTGCAGCATAATTTTTGATCAGTAAAAAAATGCAGCTTATTGCTAGAAAATTTTGCAGCATGAAAATTTTGCTATTACTGCTTTTTTGAACAAAATTACATATTGAAGCATGTTAACTTGGCACTTCAAGTAAAACTACAAAATTTGTGGCACTATTTTAATTTCACGGTTGGTCTCAAATGCATTTCCGCGGCATTTTCATTTTGGGTTATGTGAAATTCTATTGCAAGACTGCAAAATTTACATGCCACCGAATTTTCTTCCAAAACAGTGTTTGAGGGCACCGGAAACTAAAAACTAAGAATTGCCTCAACTTGAAACTTGTCAGAATGGTAGACCTTGGCAACATATATAACTTATATTTGATATACGTTTTATTGATTTTCATTGAACATTGTGGTTTTAAACCTGGGATGTACTCTCACTACCCCGCTCTTAAACCTAATATGTTCATCAAGAAGGCATAACTTTAACAGAGTTAGAGCAATATGTTTAATCAGCAATATAAATCACTGATGCACTCTCAAAAAGTCAAATATGAAAAAAATTTAATTGTAATAAGTTTCAATTGCTTTACAATTATGCTCAACTTTTCACTTCACCCATCTATATATTATAAAATTAAACTTATGAGATTGATGGCTCAGGAGGCTTCTATTAAGATATTAGAACAATACCTTAAAGCGGCAATGTCAAGCATGCCGCAAATGAGTTACCGCTGAATGAATTTTCTTCTGAAAGTGTAATATAACGTAACGTTATATTATCTGTTTGAACTCGCTTTACATTGGCGATTTAAAAGGGAGAAATTTTGGCATCTCGCCATTAAAGAAAACAGATCATTAGTAAAGGAAACACACCATTAAAAGTCATTAAAGTATTTTCACTTGTTAGCAAATTCTACTTATGAAAAAATAGACACTCAGCTATTCGCCAAAAGCAATTCATGCCAAAATATTTTTTTCTAAATTCACCAAACTATGTTCTGCCAAATTGTGCCAAATTGGCTCATTCGCAAAAATCTTTCCCTGCAAACAGGCAAAATTCCTTCTCTTCCCTGGAATGACTGTTTTCAGAAGAAGAGAACTTCTAAAAGCGGTCAGTGCTAAAAACTTTCTTTGGATGAGATGTTTCATGTAAAATTTGACAGCCTATTTGATGAATATCTTACTGCATTACTGATGTATGTAATGATATAATATTGAGAACTAGAATAGAACCAGGATACTGATTAATTTAAATTTCTTTCCAACATATTAATGTATAAGAAAAGTATTAAGAAGAAAAACATACCTGATTGATACTTTTTTCTTTTCATCTGCTTTCGCATTGACTTATCACTCTGTGCATTATTTGTAATTTTGTTGACTGGTGGGCTGACAATATCCAGTCTTTGCTTTGCATCTCTTTGGGTTTCTTTTAAGAAAATGATATACAGGATTTCTCAATTTTGATTGCATTAAAAACATTTTAGTATTATTGTGAACTTGATAATTCTAAGGTTTCTGGTAGAATCTATGATAAACTGACCGGCAAAGAATTCCCACTGAGGATGACCCTGCTTGTGTTGTGCTACTACAGTTAGTCTGGAAGAAGGGTAGAAACTACTGTAGTATATTGTGCTATATACTACAGTATTGTAGTATATTGTGCTATATACTACAGTAACTACTGTAGCATTGAATGTATATATACTTTGGTTTTGTGGCTTTGATGTTTCAAGATGACAATTGGAACTTTGTTTGGAAATAAGTGAGTTTTTCAATTTTCATGGAAATCTTAAAGCGTTTGGGATGTTTTTAATTTTGAGTTGGCTATAGGATGTTCTGTTTGCTATTTTGTTGACTGGTTCTCAAAGTTTAATATATATAGCAAGGTGGGTTTACATGTGGCGGAAGTGCTCACAGAGGGGCTCCAACGCTTTCCTGGCTCAGTAACAAACATTTTTACTAAAATTAAAGACACTATAAAGAAAATTGGCTCCTGCTGCGCCTAAAATATAATATCAGGCGCTCCCGAGATCTCGTCCAAAATGGACATGATTTCCAAACTGGAGGAAATGGTTACCATGATATTGGAAAACCCAAAAAAGTTTCCCAATTAGAAAATTGTTTCCAAAAGAGCAAATAGTTTCCATATATCTTATCTCTGACTGAGTATGGCAGGGTGTGGTGTGGAAAACAAAAAAAAACAAAAACAAAAAAAAGGGGGGGCTCTAGTTGCTCCCCTCTGCTCTAGCCATTGAGGGGAGGAATTAGCTGTAAAAAGGGTAGAAAACAACAATCTTACCCCATACACTATCAATAATGCCTTCCCACATGACACACTTCTTGTTCCCACCATATTTCATCACCACAGATTTTTTAACTTCACCACCGGCTACCATGTTTGGGCAAAAAACTTTGTGTGAAACTTCAGTCGTTGCTCCATCATCACTCCAAATAACAACTAAATCCATGATGTTGTACCTTTGCTCTTTCAATGATAATAGTTGAAAATGCGAAGAAAGTATCAGGATTGACTTTTGCTTTGCTAACTGCCTGGTGTGTTTGCGTTTAAAAGGTTCTGAGCGGTATGCGTTACCTGAAAACCCAGGGTCGCAAAAAGGCGAAAAGGCGCCAAAATGTACTTTTTTCTCGATTTCAGAGAATTTAAACTTTGATAAATTTTTTCCATCAGTAATCTTTTTCCTTTAGTATCAATTAATTTTTTCGAATTTTTTTGTATAAATATTGCTTTTTAAAGTTAAAAGAGAAATTTTTCAATAAAAATAAAAAAGTATTTGGCTTTACTACCAAGCTTCTTTAGGTCGGTAAATTTCGTGTCTTGGAACTGCTTGGAACGCGCTCAGATCCGCGCATGCACCGTGCACGATCAATAATCCGATGAATTTTATCTAACAGTTCAAGGAGTTCCGCAAACCTTCCATTTAAAAAGTTTGATGTTTTTTAAAGAGCTATCGATGTCTACAGCCAGTCAGACTTTCAGCTATATACACTGTATAGTCAAGTATCAGTTAGTCTAGTTTTTGCTTTTTAATTTGGAATTATACATGACGAGGGTGAGGGAAAGAGAAGATCTAGAAACAGTGAACTATTTTTTTGAGTAGGTTTCCTCTTCTTTGCTGTTAGGGAAGCCATCCATATTCCATTTGCCACGCTTATTATTGGCCCTGGGCTGTTAAGATCTTTCACCCACCAACCCATACCCTTATCAGTCATCACTGCTGTTTCATCAGCAAGTTCTGACGACATTTTCTAGAACAATGTTGCCCTGTTTGCAGAGTACCATATCTGTGCTCCCGAGATTTATTCAAGATACCAATTATGTGCTCCTGTGTATAGCAACAAATAATAGGGAAATAATAGATGCTCTTCAATATCTGATTAAACACTGCTTTAAAGAAACTTATTTAGCATTTTATTGTACTATGCATGCAATTAAACTAATATTGATTTCTTATTTCATCAAATTCTTGGCTCTTGGAGTCTTTTTTAAATTCCTGAGCGGTTCTGAGATTCTGAATGGCTCCTGCTCCTAGAAATTTAAGTGCTGCGCTCCTGAGATCTCGTCAAAGTCACACATACTCTGCAAACAGGAATGTTGCTAGGGTCCAGAAAAATCTAAATATCTTCTGATCTACTAAACTATTTTCAAAACTGTAAACTGCATTGAAAAGCTGAATAAGTTCTCTTTCCAGCGATATATAGCACATCGCACTATTGGGCTAATCAAGTTTTGAAAAAAGTTCTTCTGACTCAAAAAAAAAAAAAAAAAATTCTCAAAATGGAAGCAAAATTTTTGACAGAAAAATCTTTTGAAATAATCAATTTGAAACTTAAAAATAGAAGTGTTGTGGTTTTTCTGAAAAAAAAAAAACTCTTTTAAATTTTTTTGATCAGTTTCCAACCTTGATTTAACATCTAAATAACTTTTTCAAGACGATCCTTCCTCCAAGTTGAAAAAATGTGCTTCGCTCGCTTTGTTCGCGGCAGCCATCTTAAAAATATTATCAGAAAAGAAACTTGCGGACCTGAATATTTTACCGAACCAGTCAGCGAAGTACTACTTTCTTTGCATACTGTCTGGCTTTTATGTGCTCCACGTCGCGCTGCCGCTGGTCCTTCTTTCACATTTTTTGTTCTTGAATTTATTTTTTGCCATGTGCACCCCTCTCTACAAAGAAAACCCGCCTTTCTTATGAAAGAATAATGCCGTCTGCGTTTTTTCATATAGGTTCTCGCAAAATCTTTTTTGAAATGGCTGAGAAAAACGCGGTTCTTTCGGGAAAATTTAAATAGACAAAAAAGTTCTCGCGCTATTGTGGAACCTTATTCTCGCAAAAGACCAATCTCGCACAAGTCTGATGAAAATTTCAGATCGTTTCAATGATCACAGCGTGTGCGCATGGCTCTCGAAGGAAGTCGATTTTTAAAAAGTAAAATGTTTTTTTTTGTTTAGTTAACTAAAGATTGATCTTTCAGTTACTTTTTACAGCTTAGAAAAATATTTTGTAGATCCTGAGATATTTGATGTCAAAGATGGCCAATTTTGTGAAAAAATGTGCTTCCTTCGAAGATGAGGACACAATTTTTTTGAACTCTTTCTTATAGGCTAGATTTAGTCAATAACAACTTTCAAATATGATACCAGTTCAAGTAAATAAAATTGCAAGAAGAGAATTTGTTTGTGTCTTTTGCAATTTGAGCTTAACTAGAAAATTCAACGCTCAAAGACATTATAGAAATTTTCATGGTGCTACAAATGATAGTGATTGTTCTGAGAGAGTTGAAAGTGATTCAGAGCAAATTTATTCTTTAAATGGTGGTAGCGAAGACACAACAACAGAAATAGACACCAACGACATCAAAAATAATTCTCTTGATACTATTTCTTGCAATATTACAACAAACTTGGAGGTAGGAAATAACCCAACAGCAAATGATGTTGATTCAGTAAATAATAAATCAGTTCATATACTGCACTCAAGTGATGGTGAATTGAGTGAGACTAGCGGCAGTTCTTCTTCAGAAAGTGAATTGAATGATGAGTTTCCAGATAACTTGCTTTTCGATATCAATTCTCAAGCCTCCCATAATAAATCTGTGTTGTCAGTAAAAGAGCATGGTGCTTTGGTGTTGGGATACTCATTACGACACAACTGCTCTCATACAGCCATTGATGACCTCATGAAGCTCATAAGTTAGCACCTTCCACAGCAAAACAGCAGTTATTCTTCATTTTACATGCTGAAGGAAAAGCTAGGTACATTACATATTGTTTTTTAATTCCATCCAATATTTTTTCTGGATTTGAATTAATGTTTTTCCTTGTCTTAACAAGATAGTTACATACTCGTTTTCACAGTTTTCAACACTATTTACTTGGGTCTTCACATAAATAATATGTTAGATAGACGAACCACATTTATACAAATCACTTAACAAAAATTATATAAGGGATTATGTGGTGGAAAAACAAGTTGGTTTCATAAGACTATGAAAAGGATGAACATCATTTTTTATTTCATCTCAATCTGAATTTTAATGCTCAAAATGTTTGAGCTTAAAAATTTCACACTTTAGAGAATTTCCCTAAAATTATTAAAGAATTTGTTGTGTGGAAAAGCTTGTCATTGTTTTCAGTACATGGAGATTTTATATTTGATTTTCTCAGAATTTAAACAAAATTTGACCTTTTCCTTGTGAAAACTTAATGGCTTTAAAAATACCGGTCGAACAGATATTTACTTAGCCTAGTGTAGCCAAGGCGCTTTTCTTTTGGAAAGAAATTAACTAAAGAGTAATAAAGCATCATCTAATCACTGGGCGAAAAACTGCTTGGTTAAAATTCGAAGGGAAAGCTAAGATATTATTTGTTTACTTTTAAAAACCAATCAGCTGAAGACATTCTATTGAAATTGTTTTACTCTTAAATCCATTGCAGGATTTTTATTTTTTGGATCATTTTAATTGGGAGATTCTATTCAATATGTCAATCATCTGATGCATTGTTTTATCAAGCAATGAACATTGTTTCCTATTCAACTGAAACTATAAAGAAAAGAAAAGAATTTAGCTAGTCTAGACTAATTTTTATTAGCTTGATGATTATTAATTTGGCATCTATATGCTGTAATATACCATTTATTTTCTGACAGGAGCATGGGAGAGTGATGGTATTAAAGCAATTGAATATTGCGAAAAATGTAATGGATTCTGGCCTGATAATCCAGATATATGGAAATGTACTAGGAAAGTTGGAAAAGAAAAAACATTATGTAATGGGTGAGTAAAATTTTGAAAGCTTATGGTACTCAAGAAACTATAAAAAGGGATGAATAGATCGATAAGTTAGAGTTTTATTTAAAATTTCCAGGCAAAGGGGTCATTCACTTCTATCTGCTATTATTTGGGCTATTGATAAGGAGAGTGTTTGTTAGTAATTAGGTGGGAGAACAAGGCGTTCACAGGTATGGTTTGAGATAGCACATGTTTCTTAGGAAAAAACTAACTTTATCAAGTTGCAGTTAAAGTTATACAGTTATTTTAAGTTAAAGCTAAAGTTTTTAGTTTATGATAAACCGAATATATTATTTTTCACCTTAAAAATAATGTTTGGTGAGAGATATTTTCTCCATTTTGGGCCCAGATAAGTGTTTTTGTTTAAAAAGAAACATTTTTCTGAAATATGCATCAGTAATGGATTGCATTTGAAGAATAAAAAAACTCTGACAGTGCCTCTTTCATGAATTACTTTTATTATGAATTATATTTGTATATGCAAGTAAAATGTGAAAGTTTATATTTAACTCCTTTCCTTACTTCTTACTAGGAAGCTTTTGTTTGCCAAAAAGTATGATTTTTAACAACACACGTAAATCTCTTTACATGATTTTTGGTTTTTAAAAGCAGCGCACCTGCATTTTTATTTTAGTGAAGGTCTTGAGAATGAATAAAAACCTTGTAAATCATTTCGCATGAAGGAAAGGGAGGGAGATCGTATCCAGCGTGTTGAATTAAAGTCGACGATCAGCAATACCAACATGACTGCCGACCTGAAATATGCATTGCCGACCTTGTTTTTGTATTTTGCCGACCTAGAAATATCCTACTTCACCAGCCTCTTTTATCTCTGAAATAACTTACTTGCTACAAGATAATGATTTCTGGCCAGCATTGAAACATACGTTTTTTGCATTTATGAATTTTATTTTGTTTTCTTTTTTTAATAGAACCAGATACAAAGATAAAGTCAAAAGGTCAATGAAATGCTTTTCCATGGTATCATCCTTGGAGTCACAATTGAAACGGGTTCTTGAACGTATCTAGTTTTTTTGTTTTGAAATCTTTTTCATGATTATGTAGTTTTTTTTACGATTTTTAATATTACAAGTTGTAAAGGAGCATTTTCAAAGAGTATATACTAGGATAGGTATGTTTTGAAAATGCAATCATATCTTTGCCTGGTAATTTTTGTTTTAAGAACCTATTGAATGTGTAGAGAGAAATCATGTTATTGGATATCAGTTTTCCCCATCACTTACTTTCGAGTAAAGTTGATGTAATAGCTATACGAATTTGCTAGATTTTTGAAGTTGCTGAATGAAAGCTCTGTTTGTTATGAAAGTTTTTTGAATCTAAATATACAAGAAAAGTTGCCTCTTTTAACACATTTAAATACAAAAATTTTCAATGATGGTCTATTTTTTAGGTAATGATCAGTGGACAAAAATTTGTAATACATGCATTCTAAGATGCAATCGAGAAAACTCTTTGATTACTGATGTAGTTGAAGGAAAAGCATGTGAAGAGCTTTGCAGACCTGGAAATATACTTCACAATAGTAATAACTTAACATTTACGATCAATACTGATGGTGTGGCTCTGTATAAATCATCTCGAGTAGAAATATGGCCAGTGTATTTAGCAATAAACGAGATACCCGCAAGATACCCGATAGATAGGTAAGGCCAAATTTTATAAATTCTTTTCATACAAAGGAAGAAGATTTGACCTTTTGAATATATCCACCTATCCTGATCTCTGAATTTTTTTAACAATTGTTTACGTTTTTACTTGATTCTATACAAGCTTGTTATGTACACTGTATAAATGTGAGTACTGTCTAAATATTTCATATTGAAACATTTTCAAATAAGCATTGTTTTTAGTAGCTATTTTAATGTGGAGTTTTAGCTTGTAAAAATTATTCTCCTTATATTCTAGATTCCATTGCAAGAACATAATTTTGTGGGGTGTTTGGCAAGGACAGGGAAAACCACCACTATCAGCATTTATGGATCCCTTTGTAGAAGATATGAAAAGACTTGCAGAGACAGGTATAGAGATTAAAAGTACTATACTAAAGCTCCTTGGTACAGACAATAATGGTGGTTCTAGGCAAAGGAAAAAAATATTTCCATGAAAAAAATGAACAGCATTCCTAACTAATTTGTAGCTAATAAAGCATAGTTTTTAACTAATTAATTTGTTTAAACCCCTCTTTTTCTTCATAACTTATTTATAAATATTATTTGCGAAAAGTCATCAAAGACTGGCATCTTTTTTTTTATTTGAAAAACGTGTTATAAATAGCTGATTATCATAACATTTTTCTATGACTTTTCTTCTTTTTCCATTTACATTTCTGTTTTGGTATTGGAATCCTTTTAATATTTCTTCTCACCCAGAATATTTCCCAGGGGTCAAAATGTTAGCTCTATTGCTCTAAGTATTAACCTTTAACCGTATTGAACTAAGAGATTCACCTTCGAGAGTAAAGCTTCGTTTTTAGTTTAGCAGTTTATGACTCACAATATGCTTACCCCAGTGCTATGATAAATTTGCTATGCTGTGGGTTCCTTAACCTAGAATATATAACTTCTTTTGGCCCCATTTATTATTTCCTACCGTGTTTAAGTAGAGCATATTTTCTTTTAGATATTTTCTTTAATTTTCTCTAATCTGCTGCTCAGTCATGGTGGGCAGCATTTTTTCAAGCCACTAATTCCCAGCAAACATGATTGGCTATCGGAATTTTCCTTATTTCAATGCTTTTTTCTCATTGAATACCCAAATGTGTTATCGATAACTATCGTTCAGTTTTTAATTTTTGTGTTTCATTTTTACTCGTTCTTTACTTCATGCAATTAGAGTTACTACCATCTTATTTTTTTACAGGAATCAGTCTTGTTAAGAACGGTATCAATGAAAATATTAAGTTTTTCCCATTAATAATTTCAATGGATTTGATTGCTAAAGCTCAGTTCCTTGGAATGACACAACATAATGGGCAATATGGATGCAAAGACTGTCTTATAAAAGGGCAACATATTCCTAGTGGTAGAGGTCATGCTCACTACTATTCCTATGGAGATGCTGTAAAAACTACTCAAAGAACCGATTTGTCATTTCTTGAAGATGTTGTTGAGTCTGAAGAAACTGGAACCACTGTAAGAACATTATTTTTGTCATTTTTAATGCCCACAAAAGGTAATGTAATGTAAAGTGAATTTTAATTGTAAATACATGACTTTTTTAAAAAAACACTCCAGGTTAATGGAATTAAACTGATATCACCATTACTGATGCTTCCAAAATTTAGCATAATGGAGGGTGTTGTTCCTGACTAAATGCATGGTGTCTTGCTTGGTATCGTAAAAATGCTGTTGGGATTGTGGTTCGATTCAGGACAACATAAAACATTTTACAAAAATCACCGCTCATATCCTGATTATTTTATTGGCCATGAGGTATTTCTTTTTATTTTTTTCTGTAGATAATAGGTACACATTAATCTTTTTGTTATTTTACATTTAAATATGTTTCAGTTTTTTCTTATTCAACTGTTAACTTGAAAGTACAGTAGCACTATTTTGTTCCAATAAAAACACTACTGACAAAACTAAAGATGTTTGATTTTTATCTGAATTTTCATTCTGTTAAAATCGAATAGTTTGAGGTACTGGTAAGTTACTCTTCAGTAATTAATCTCCTTAGTTGAGTAGGAAATACTGCATTGTTGTCTTGATCTTTTAATGCAAAACTCCTTACAGAAGCTTTATTTATATTTAAGTTTATTTTTTAGAAATAATAGTATTTTTTACTATTGCTGGCCCCAAAATTATTTTTTTGCATTAAAGGTTGAGTCTGTTGATGAAAGGCTACTTAAGATGTGTCCTCCTGATAGCATTAACCGAAGACCTAGGAGCTTAAAAGGGAATCTCCACCATTTGAACGGTATTTTAACAATGTTTGACATATATTTTTGTATAGATTTATCACTTCCAAATGATCCTAGATTTGTTATATAAAGGATAAATCGTATTAATTAACTGATTTATAATGTCCTTGGAATTTTTTGTGAAAAAATTGATAGCATTTTTTGGTATTTTCAAAATCTCAAATATCTCTCATAGCGAATGAGTTATGAACATGGCTGTTGTTTTATTCGTTGCTATGCTTAACAAACATCTTACCAACAAAGTATCTCAATCATTTCCAGACTTTGGTTGATGCGATACATATTTTACTGAACTCGACTATTTCAAAAGAAGATATCTTGCTTGCTAGAGAAAAACTTAATCTTTTTTATAAAGACTTTGAATCTATTTATGGTGAGTTGGCAATATCATATCAAGTTAGAAATTTTTGATTTTAGAGATTTTGCTGTCTGATATTTTTTCAGTTGGTAGTATGGTAATTTTTTCGTTATGTCGTAATGATAATTTCTAGTTTTTTTGATCACAATGCAACGTCGTTGTAGACATGTGTATGCTATATCAGAGGAATGGTGATGTACTATCTTGCATCTCGATTTCCGATTCCTTACTTCTAGGATATGTTAATCTTTTATCCTAGATCTTATGGCGAGTCTGATTGCAGCATGCTCTCTTAATATATCTTCAAACAAATAGCAGAAAATATTTTTTAATTTTGTATATATGTAATACTTATAATGTAATACTTACGTAATATATGATTATTTTTTGGTGTTTAGCAAACTCAGGTGGGTTAGCAATATAATGTATTTGCTTAATTGACTATGATAATCGCATAGTTAAATATTTTCAATTACATATACAGTTGACTCTCGGTCTCAAATAGTCGAAAACTCGAACATCTCAATGCGTCAAAGTTTTTTCTCTGTCCCTTGAACCTTCAAATGCTTTCTAGGAACACTCTGAAACTCGAACATTTCAGTAGGTCAAACTTTTTTCTAGGTACCGTGAAAGTTCGAGTTATCAAGAGTCAACTGTACCCCTAACTCCTTTTTACAACATGATGTTTAAAATTACCATCAATTTTATAGAATGTCAATTAACTTCATAAAATGATAAATAATAATAAGGACATAAAGAATTAATAATATTATATAAACACAAAGATCTTTTTTCATAACTAGATATAGATTGTGATTTTGCAAAATCGTAACAATGCAAAGAAAAACTAAAAATACTTTAGCTTTTAACTTTTTGCAGATATAATAGGAAGATAGAAACATAAATATTAATTGATGCACAAGCTGTTTTATCCACAAGCAACACTTACTGCAATCACAATTCTTAGTTTGTTATCGCTTTATACAAAGTAGTGATTTTCTTCTTGCCAAATATATTGGCCTCATTCAGGTATTATTGTGTGTCCAAACCTTTTTTTCAAATTAACTTTTCTTTTTAGAATTTAACAAAGCCAAAATCGGACTAAACGTTCATAACCTTATACACCTGGTTGACTATGTGGAAATGTGGGGCCCACTTTGGGGATTGTCTTGCTTCAGTTTTGAGAGTTTGAATGGGCAAATACTGAAGCAAGTTCATGGTACAAAAAACGCATGTGCTCAGGTACTTTTTCTTCAATAAAACTTCTACAAAACGTATGTATCTTATGTATCTTATGTAATTTTTCTTCAATATAACTTCTACAAAACGTTGCCTTTAGGGATTTATGGAAACATTTATATATTAAAACTGTATATAAGAAATATAAATTATATAAACTAGTTTTTTCTTATGCAGTTTCTTACAACCGAGGACGATTAATTTTTTGCCATTCTAAAAAAGTACCAGAAAACAAAATATCAATTTTCTCAGTTTTTATTTCTGTCTCTTATCTTAATGTCAGACATTTTTCAAGGAAGAGCTTTTCGTGAGCTGGTATATTATCTAAAACCTTTCTATTTGGGGTCATTTATTTTTGCAAATAAGCCAGATTAAAATATAGTATTTTGCAAAAAATTTTATTCAAACAATACTTTTTAGTTAAGAATTTAAGATCATCAGAAAATTGTTTTTCTTTTTCGAATATCTCAAAAATAAAAATAGTTGGATGGGAACAGAATTGTATAACTATCAGCTAATTTACACATATTTGTAATGCAACACGGCAAGGGACCTACAAAAATTTTTTATTGAAGTTAATCAAGCTAAAAAGCCTAGTATTGATCCTTTTTAGATTCTTGGTACTTTGAATGCTTTAAAAAATGTGCATCAAATTATGGAATCGTCAGATATCAGACCATTTGTTCGAAAATTCTTGGAATCACTTTTGACATCTAAACAATGGTTAGGAAATTTCTATATTTGAGTCTGAGCAGGGCAAACATGCCTTTATTGATTGTTTTTTTCTGCAGACCCTTTTACCTTTTTATCATATATTTTGCTGATTGATGTTTAATATTTTTAAATCTCAATATTTATCTGAAATAATTCTTCCAAAATTAATTTACTACTTGGTTAGATATTTTTTTGTTATATGATACAATTGGGGAAACAAACCGCTTCATTTACATATATTATGAGACATTTCATTTGCAAAAAGTCTTTTCAGTTTATCTATGCAAAAGTTTATCTATTCTTATTGTAGTTTCAGAAAATGGACATTGGTTTATGATTTTTGTTATTTTTCTGGAAGATCATGCAAGGTTTCAACACCTGATGAGATTGTTGCTGCATGTGGAAATCCATCTATCCAGTTAACTTGCTCAAAGGTTTTACTTGTAAAATGGAACAACACAGTTTACATAGGAAATGACTATGATAAGGCATCAAAGACCAATAACTCTGTGGCTTTGGTCAAGTTAGGTGGACGCTTAGAATTAGTGCTGATAAAGCATTTTGTCCACGTCCATGATATGAAAAATATATTTTTTGTTGGGAGTAGATTGTTAACTAACAATATCAATGATATCTGCATAAATGTGGCTGAGAAGAGGTAATTATTAGTGTACTTTATTGTTAAACCCATTGCCTGTATCTACTCTGTTTTCTTATTTTCTTATGAGATATTTGTTCATTTTAGCGAAAGTGTGGTTATTGGTCCAGTAACTGGCATTGTTGAGAAATGTTTTTATCTCGATGGCAACAAGGATAGACTGTGTGCATTTCGAATACCGAATGTTGTTGAATGTGATTAATACAGTATATGTCATTTTTGTAGGAAAGTGTCATCAAAAATCAGGCTTTTCCATTATTTCTAAATGTCTTGCTATACTATTGAAAAGATATTCACATTATGTTTTTATTCTAACTTATTTAAGTGTCTACTAGTTCTAATTATATACTTGACAGTTCAGATTTTAGAGTTTTACAGCTTTGACCCAGAAATTCGAGTTTTTTAGGAATTATACAGAAAATTGACCTGTCAGTCAAAATGGTGTGAACGCACTATTACAGGGATGGTTAATAAAATGTTTTTCCATAAAAATGTTTCCAGATAATTTTTAGTTAAAGTCACCAAGTTTCTTTGCTTCCTCTGTTTCCATTTATGAGTAAATATCAATTATATAGCAAAGTAGAATCCCTACCGCCTTAATAGAGTTAATAAAAGTTATGTGAGGAAAGGGGATTTTAGTTTTATAAATTATATTGTAAGACATGTATTTAAAATGCGCTTCCGTTTTTCTGCATATACTTTATTTTGATTATCTGTGCAGGAGAGGTTTGTTTGAATTTGATTAGTTTCTAAATTTTGTATTATAATTACAGCAATAAAATAAAGCTAGAGCTAAATTAACTTCCAAAATCTGGTTTTATGGCTAATTCCTGCTTTTTTACCATATTTCTGATTTGAAATTCAAAATCCAGAAATCATCCTGTTTCTGGATTCTACTAATATTTTTCTTTAACCCAGATGACCCAGAAATAATCCACATATTAAATTTCTATCATGATCATTAACCCAGAATACCCAAATATGACCAGGATAATTTTACTCTTTTTCTGGGTTATTTCTGGGTTATCTAGATCAACCCACATAACCCAGATATTGATCCTGATATTTCTTGCAGGGTGGATTTTCTTCAATAAAGAATATTGTTAAAGGTACAATATTTCCTTGAGATTTTCTTAACCTTGCCTGCTACTAACAGCTCGCTATCTCATTCAAAGAAAAAAAAAACATAAAAAATCTAATTAAGGAAAAAAAAACTCTGGAAAAGTTGGCAGCGAAAAAAAATTAACCTTTTTTTAAGATTGAAGACAAGAATTCAGCATAC
>JANSTP010137558.1:0-12589 GCA_025330745.1 Cladonema radiatum | reverse complement strand
TAAAAATTAGAGTCTATTGTCACTGTTAAAAAATATGAATGAAATCAAAAAACACATAGAGCGGATAAAAAATGTCAGATTTTCTGGTCAAAACGAGTCAAAAACCTCAAAATCCCATTGACAACACAAGTGGGCAATCTGGCAGTCGCTACAAACTAGTTTAAAAAGGTAATTGGTGGTAGCGTTGAGCATTTTAGTTGTTTTGTTACATTTATTGCAGTTGATGGTTGTGCATTTTGACATTCTGTATGCACTCTGTGTATTTTTTGATTTCATTAATATTTTAAACAGTATCGATACACTCTAAGTTCCATGAATTATCAAGGTTGCGTTTAATTATATCGAAAAATGAATTATTATAGTTTAACGCTGTAAAATTTCAGAAATCAAAACGCAGTATAAGTGAAGATATTACAAAATTTATTCATGCTTGCTTTTTTTGACACACCCTATAAGTAAGAAGAGACCATGTGATTGAATAAGATACCTGAACATGAGATCCAAGGGCCAATAAAACGTGCAAGCTACCATCTTTGTTATTATTCGATTGAATCTTCGTCACCGTCACGTGATCATCTATTGATATGATTGGATACTATGGAACGTTCAGACTTATATGAGAACGGTTATAACAAAAACACAATGCAAATACTTGTTTAAATGAACTCACCGCTGATTGGTGGAGCGCATGCGCAAACCGAATATCGCTCAATGAAGTATAAAACTGATTCAATGAAACTTTACACATTCCAACGAGCTGCAAACAAAAATGTCATGTCTTCATAAAAATGATTTCAAAGATGCCGGAAGCTTTCCAAAAACAAATAAAACAATATTTATTTTAATCTGTCGAAAACATTCTTGTAAAAAAACTTTTCTGAAAGGAACTGTTAATTTTTCTTCATTTCCCTCTTGAAGTTTGTTTACATTTTCTCTTAATGAAAATGAATAAAAAGATGTTTTCATAAAACGCTCTTCATGTCGAGAGTATTACAAACGTTCTCACATTACACTCGAAGGTCAATCCATGGAATGGGTGACAAGTACATACATTCACAAGTTATTGGTATATTCCTTCTATTTGTCTCCGCACTCGGATTCATGCTGAACCTCATGACCTTCTATTGCTTGATATCACGAGGCGAACACAAGAAGCCAGCATCCCTTGGCATGGTCAATGTAGTAATTGTAAATATTTTACAAAACCTCGTTTCCATGCCAGCTTACGGAATGCTACAATTTGATTGGTCAAATGATGTGAACAACGTGATCTGTGGCGTGTTCATGTTTACCTACTTCTTACTATCGCACGCGACAGTGATGAGCATATTGATTGTGACATTTGATCGCGTCGTCACATTAAAGTTACCCCTGCAATATCGCAGATTTTGGAACTTCAAATCAATTTTTCTCACAGCAAGCCTTGGCTGGGTTGTCATCTTTTCGTATGACGTCATACCTTTCTTTCGTGAAAACGAGACCAAATGTGCGTACTATCCAACAAGAGTTTGGCTACTTATTCAAAACATTGTGTTGAGTTGGCTTCCATTCTTACCTATATCTACAGGCTGGTTGTATATTGTCCGTTTAGCAATGAAACACTATCGAAAGGTTTACTCGCACCAGAAAACTATGTCTAGAAAACTGGAGTACACAAAACTCAAAGCCAGCAAGACTGCAATGTTCATCCTTGGAACATATGTTATTAGCTATGGCCTATCCACAATATATTATTTTATTCTACATGTGTGTCCAGCCTCATGTTTTCCAAAGAACTTCAAGAAATCAAGAAATGATTTTATCATACGGTTTATAGCCAAACTGCTCAATTACACGTTCTCGTTAGTGACACCATTATATTTGTGCTGGTTCAAAAAACTGTTGCAGACGAGAGAACAAAGAATACAAAGATATCTCTCAACTATGACTGACGAACAGGAAACACAAATTTAAATATAATTAACATTCAAATTTATTGTTATTAATTTTTTAACAATGCAATTAAGTCTGCCAACAATTTTTTAATAACTTATAACTCACTTTATCTTTTGGTTGATTAGTTTGTTTGTTCCATATTTCAATGATGAGCCAGTTGCTTTCCATTCTCCTGATATTTTCTCCGCTCATTTCCACTGGTATTATCTAAAGTATGAAACAAATGTCTGACTGTATGAAGTCCTCCCACGACACAAATATACACAAAAGGAGTTTACATCGAGTTTACATCGTTCACAAGTTTTTTGACATTGCTCATTTAACAACGTAACTAAAGTTCGTGTTCCATGCGAGTAAATTCCGCGAAAAAGGTTTCGGCAGACAAAAATCAGTTAGAATTATTTTGATTTTTTTTGTCCGCATAAAAATTTTATCGAAATTTTCTTTTGGCAAATGAAGCGTCATGATTTCAGCGGAAAAGTTCCGTCTACGCGGAATTTACGCGAATGGAATACGGTTTTAAGGGCCATGATCTCAAGTTTTTCAAACATTCTTCGTGATTTTGACTTTACTCGTTGACACCTGTAAAATGTTAGTGAGAATATATGCCAATTTTGTAGTTAAGTGAAGACCACAATAATAACAGCTCATGATTTCATAACTGATAAATATGTAGGTAGTACGCAAGTTTTACCTAACTGTAAACTTTCATTAATTTTACCGCCTATTTTCAAAAGCTACATTGCAATGAGTAACCATCCCGATTTTCATTACAAGAAAATAACAGTTGGGCGCTATTGGTCTTTTTTAAAGAAGGTGAGGGCATTCCAAGGTAATAATAACTGTCGATTTGTATCAACTATTATATATTAATGAACAAATGTGAAACAACGTGGACGTACCTGTTGAAACTCAAAATTTGGTTGCAAATTATTCCAACAGATTTTTGATTTGAGCTCACCCTTTGACCAAAATACTCTCACCACTATATAATAATTTGCACAAACATTATCATGATCGGAATGAATATTCTTTCCATCAGTAACCATGATTAAACCATGTAATACTTCATGTGGTGTTTCCTGATCCGTCGGGAAACGGTTGCCGTCAGCTTGGATAACTTGCGATGTTGTGTCGTTGTGGGTATAGTTTTTTTGAACTGAATTATTCAATTCCAGATTGCTCTTCTTTCTACCATTTGATTTCACTGGGTTGTAAGGCGGTTTATCATAGGTAATGATATCATTTGTTTTGATGTGTTTTTCAGCTGAGGTGGCTAGAGACACGGACATCTACAAGACAATTGATCTCCAAAAAATTAAAATCAGTTAAGAAATTTTAAATCTATATGTAAATATGATTGATTAGTTTTCAAGAAGCATTGAAAGAGAATCTTAATATACCACAATTAGAGCATAAAGCTGCACATGGCATCAACCATGAAAAACGAAGAAAAATTTTAGAAGCAACGCCAGGATATAGAATGAAATAGTCGAGAAAAGATCAAACAAAAAAAAACAACAATCCTTTCTTCATTCACAATATCAATAAAAATCTTTGTAACTTCTGCACGGAGATAGTTCGGCCTATGGCGAAGTACGTAATGAGTTTAGCTACTAAACCTCGCTGACATGGAAACAGAAGGTATAAATTTCTTATTACAAAATTTTGAAGAAATTCAAAATATTTCTAACTAACTTCTTATATAATTAAAGTATAGTTTTGAATAAAATTGCCATGCACCTATTTGTGACCCTGAACGTTTGTACTTAGTTCTACACCATATTCATAATGGGAAATCAAAAACAATTAAACCAAACTTCTTGATATAGGTATGGGCTATTTTGCGGATGGCTCTATGTTAACGAAGAAACAAATTATAAAGAACTTACTTTCAAAACACCAATTGGTTGAGCATTGGAATAGTGATGAAGAGACACTTCGAAGAACTTCATAAAACTATCTGCCAACAACACATGTTTCAATATAATTTCTGCTTTTCCTAATTTCGAGGCTTTTTCATCGTTTCCAAGTTTTACAAAGACATTGAATTCAATATTTTTATCCCACCAGTAATTCACCATTCTCTCGTTGAATTGAATAGGGAAGAGAATTGAACGTTCAAAATAAACCACATTGTCGGAAACACTACGGGAAACTACTCTTGATAATTCTCCATGTATGTACTGGGTATCTTCTTCAACAGACACAGGAACCTTACCTTCAACAAAATATTTAGAACCCCTAGCAAAAGAGGGTTCATTAAACGTTATATTGTGTATATGTACTTTGAACGACTTGACACGACCTAATTTGGTGAGCTTCTCCACACCAATTGTTGTATCAGCTAGCTTCTCCTCTGACCTCTCAACATTTGCTTGTGAAATGACACTACTATCATCAGCGCTAGACTCAACTGCTGAGGATGACACGGTAGAAATGTCATGATATATGCCATGATCTTTGTCAGCATTTTCTTCACCAGGCTTACTCCTTTTTCCTGGGGAGGTTTCTTTTCTCGGTATTAAATTTGATTCATCGACGTCACTGAACACAATGGAACTTTCATCGAAGGATTCAACCTTCTTGCTGGTTGTGTAGAACAAGTCGGAGAGGAGTGAAGAATCATGTAACGGATCTTCAGCTTCACTAACATCATGATCATCACTGTCTGATAAATCATATTTTTTTAACATACATGAAACATTTTCACTGTCATTTTTTCCTAATAGAAGTTCTACAGCTTTTTCTTCCATATTATTTCTAGATTCTTGCTTGAACTTTTCAAAGGAATCCTCGTCTGAAACATTATTCAACAATTCTGCAAGCAATCCATTCGAAGGACTCACACTTTTCCTGGAATTATATAATTCGAGAAAATCTGATTATCCTTAAAAAATCTTTTGGGTGAGTATAATGATGGAAAATAATCAGTTTTATCAAACTATCAAAAAACCATAGAGCAGAAAAAAAGAAATTGAAAAGCACCTCTTTTGATACTGCAGTCTGTTTCTCTGTGATTCCACTGAAGATAAAGTCATCTTATCTCGAAGTACATTTCCTTTACTAATCAAAGAATTTATCAATTTATCCTTCTGTTCGATAATAGGCATTGGACTCCGTTTTTCTTCAAACTTTTCATTTTCACTATCAACCTTATCTGAAACAAAAAGACCAAAAACAAAGCATGGATTATATTTTCTGGAACCATGCAATTTTCTCGCACATTTCTACAATAAATATTAATGTTAACCCTTAAAGGACGAATCTCGAATATTTCCGGATTTTTGGGTGGTTGTCACCTATAGAATGCGCCAAAGCGCGCCCTTTAGGTGCATTTGAGTCCAAAATTAAATTTCCTTTCCAACGAGACTAAAACGAAATTCTGAGAAGCTCTACTTGCCGAAAAAGTTGAGTTTTCTTCTACGGATTTTTTTAATTCAATTTTAGGGTATTTCTAAAGGTCGACGCACCACAAGGGTTAATATCTTGTTAAGATTTGGTATTAAGCAAATGACATCAAAGAAACTCACATGTCTTACATCTGTTTTTTTAAGGTACAGGTTAAGGTACAATTAACTCAAAGAAACTGAAGACAGTTAATAAACACAGCGCCATCAGAGCTATTGTCACAACTCGCATTTTTCTTAATTCAAAGGATTAATTAGGTAAGAAGATATTTCTACGGGCATACAATTTAATCATAAAAAGCGTAACCTGAAGCAACTTGAACATCTGAAAAATTCAGTAAAAGATGACTATGTTTGAATTTTTCTAAAAACTAATATTTCAAGCTCTGAGCTCATTGTAGAGAATTAATATTGGTAACTGTTCTGTTGTTTACCATTAAAGTTTACATTATCATAACCAAGGAGAAACTTCAGGATTCCATATAAAATAAACACCTTTAACCAATAGAAATTTCAATTGTGAATTGAAAAGTTAAAAGGAATAGAGATAGCCCAACTCCCTAGTTTATAGAAAGGAGCAAGAAGGCAACACCTGGTGCTTGCTAAGACCCTGAAATTATAAAGAGGAAACTGTAACTTAATAAAGAAAATTTATTTTGTTGAATATTTGAAAACCTTTCTCACCATACTTACCTTTCGTTCCAATCTCATCGCTATTATCAATATTGTAAACCTGAATTCTGTCAGTAAATTTCACAGACGACTTTTTCTCCGGTCGATTGCCGTCATCACTATTTTCCTCAACTTGATCTTTTTCTACATCCGGTTTCTTTTCAATCAACTGGATTTCCAATTTCTCTTCATCAGTCCCGAAATCTTTTTCTGTGTTTTCATTAAAACGATCAGGCTTTCCCAGATTTCCCTGCTTAGAGTCACCAATTTGAGGTTTCGGGCCTGGCCCAACAATAAAACTGATATCCATATCATTATCAGGGACTGGGTTTGATGGACGTGACATAGTTTGAGGGTGTTGACGGTGAATCGACGGGTTGGACAATACATGTTTACTGACCTGTAAAGAAAATTGGATCAGTTAAACAATCTAATATTTATATATCTATTGAACGATAATTAGTCTAAAAATAATGCAGTGCAGTTTTATTTATGAAACTTGCGAACCAAAAGACTGTCGTTCAGAGGCGATGGCATTCTAGAAGTTCAATCAGATGCAAATTTGATCCAGTGGCCTTTTTATGAGGGTGAATTTCTTGGACAGATATTTTACTTTCGTACTTTAGCAATGTCTTGTATTAATGTTGTTTAACCCTATCTGGACCTAGGGAGTAGGGGGAGGATTCCTGCTAATTTTCCGAAAACTGCTCCTCTCCTATTATACTAGAAGGCGCAATTTTTAGTGACTTTTAATAAAATTTTATTACTAACATTTTGGTGAAAAAATTTTTCAAAAAAATGCCAGACGGCGGCCATAGCAACCAACTATCGGATGCTAATAGAAAAATTTTTTTCGGACAAAACCCCAAAAAACCCAATTTTCGGCATGATTTATCCAAAAACCGGAAGATATATGAATCTAGATAAAAAATGTGGCATTTTGGTGAAAACCGCATAAAGAAGGCTTTTTTCGTTCCAATTTTATAAAAGATCAAAGATATTTTAGGGTTTTTCCCAATTTTTGGGTATTTGAGGTTTGTATAGTTCAGGTCAATATGAAGAGCCCTTGACATGTTTAAAGAATCTTTTTACAGAATTAAAAAATATTTTCTTGTTCTTGAGATATTTACACTTAAAGTTTTCAATAATAATGGAAAATATGCTTAGCTGTGATGTCATCAAAATGAATCCAATATTTTAAGAAATTGCAAATTGAATATCAGGAAAACTAAAACAAATAATTTCATCAAATTTTGGACATCAAACCTTTGAAACTTACTGGAAAAGATCCAATTGAAAATTTTTAGAAAATATACCTGTGTAACTAGTTCCAGGCCCTTTTTGAATTCATAACTGCTCATTAAATCTCAAAAACCATGTTTTCTTAGCAGTTGGGGCAAATATTTTTGAAGTTAGGACCGTTATAGCTTTCCGAAAACAAAAAATTATTACTCAGATATTTTTGCATCCCTGGTTATTGTCCTGTAAGCAAAAAATTAAAAGAGACTGGAACGAGTGATACATCGAAATTCTGAAATTTATTCATTGATTTTCTGCAAGAGCATTTGGTAACAAAGATCCCCTGAAAATTTTGTTTCATAAAAAATTTTCGATGCTCAGATATTGTGGATTTTGTATGTCAGCATTTTTTGTTTCATCTTGATGACGTCGCAACTGGGCATGCCCAAAAGTCTTAAAACCAAAATATCTCCTGAAGGAAAAGGAATTTTTCGATTCCGTAAAAAGATTGCTTTATGGTACAATGAAATCTTCAATTTGAACTAAAGTTGTTTTTAAGTATGACACTCCCTTTAATGACGTCATCAATTGTTTTTAGTGCATTAGATCCATAATAGTTTGAACTTTATTCAGGTAAAATATCAAATCAAAAGAGTAAGTGGATCCTGATTTACAGCCCCCCCCCCCGGTCCTGAGAAGTCAAAAAAAGCATGGTCCTGATAGGGTTAAGAAAAACTATCTAGACCTTTCATTTAAAGTATCTGGCCAATTACAAATAATTCATCAGCAAGACAGCTTTTGTAAGCCATAGCGTGCAGAGGGGTATGTACCCAGCCTTCGCCAGAGGGGTATGTCCCTTTTCTTACATGCCCCCCCCCCCATTCTAACATTTAGCATAATGCCTGCCTTTACCGCTATTTTCAGGGACAGCATTAGCTTAATGGTGTACCAGGCAGACAGTTTTTTTGCCATGTAAAAAAGTGCTCATATTGTTAACAGTACATGTTAAAAAAGCTGTGAAGAGATGCCTCAAACATTACAAATGCCCCCCACTTTTGCCCCATTTTCGGAAGAGCTGCACCCCCACCCTTTAATAAGGGTGACGGAAGTTCAAGCTATGGCAACCTATAATAACATTTTTTTGTCATTTGCTTGTGTTTTAAAAAAATCCTATCAAACATGATCGAAAACAAAAAAACATTTTTCAAAAAAGAAACTTCATAATGGAACCTAGAAATATTTCTTCTTTCGAAATAGATTTTAGCTCTAAAGGTTTTTGTGTTTTTGTACAGGGCCTGCTGTGATGTCATCCAGGGAGATGAAAAGGAATGTTGACATACAAAAACTACAGCACATCAATCTACCAGCTTGAAACTTGCTGCTTGTACCAATCTCTCTTTATTTCTAACTCAAATCGCAATTATTGGAAATAAAAAATAATAGGCTCAAAACCTTTTCCTTTTTGGACTGTTCTAATGGTTCTAATTTAAAAAATATTTGCCTTAATCATATTGTTTGTTTTTTTATCGTTGTTTAAACTTTTCATTTCTTCAGATTTTATGGGTATGAATGAATGCGAAAAGGCATATTTCAGAAAACGTCATTTGCACCCACCCATTCAATTATAATAAAACCTTGTACAAACATTAGAGGTGTATCAAAATTAACAAAATAAAATTTTTTGTCCAGATCAAGAACAGACTTTCAATTTTTGCCTGATGTGAGTAAAAGCAAAAAAAACTTTTGGAAATATGGCCTTCAATAAGCCCTGTTTTTGATGTAAGGCCAAAATAGGGATTTTCTGACAGGGTAACTTTAATAGAAACATAAAATACAAAGTGGTATTCAAATTGATGTGTTCCACATGAATCATCACAATCTTAGAATCATCACAGACTTAGTCAATGTTGTAGCTTAAAAACTTTATTGTCGAATTTTCTTAAGTGACGACATCCTTGTAAGACTGTTGTAGCCACTGATTATCGAGAGCTATGACTTTTCACCAGAAAGTCTCACAAATTTTCCAAGTTTTACTTATATTATATACTCACAATTAAGAAAAAAAAGGGCTTATTTCTGATTGGTTAAGAAGTCAATTCAAAGACTAATACTTTCAATATAACGATCGAGTGCCTTATCATGACATTGCATCTTCATTAAACATGTATTAACAAATTTTTTCAAGAAATCAAAGTTGGGGATACGGCTGATATAAATCTTTTCCTCTAGGTTTCAAAATGTTGGCAACTAACTTGGTACCGGGTTAACTATAGCAGAAATTAACTTTTCAAAATATGGAGACGTTTCAAAAAACAGCCTTTAAAAAAGTAAGATCACTCATTAACAATTTTCACTACAAAATAATACCTTTATATTTTCATTTGTCGCTTTCTTAGCTTTCTTTGATTTTGATTTTTTAGGTTTGGTTTTTTCACTGTACTTCTGGTCTGTGGTAGGAATTATTGTTGATGAAACATTGTACATATCTGAAAAAAGTTTCATAAAATTAAAAGAAATGAATAAAGATATAAAAAACATTCAGGACAAGAAAAAACATTAATAGAAAGAAAATAACAATTAACTAAAAATAGAAAACAAAATGCAAAAATTAACATCTGTAGACGATATTTGCTTCAGCACAATATTATGAGATGACAAGTTGTTGGAAAAGTAAAAAGACTTGAATCCAATATTTAAAACTAAATATCCTTCGCCAGTCAATATCGTTTGAGGAGAGTGGTCACTTTAACTCTCCTCAGCATTCTCCTCAGCCACATTCAGGTGAGTGATTAATCAATCACCTCAAATCGCAAAAACTTGATAAACACTCTCCTTAATCCTGCAAAAAATTGCTGGAAAATGTCAAAATCACTCTCCTTAGTTTGTGCAAGGGGAGTCGTGACCACTCCCCCGGCAATTTTCAAATGACAAAGCCTGTTTGCTCTATATTGGAAATTTTCACATAGAAAAAATTCAATAGTGGAAGATTGTTACCATTTATAAAAAAAACTACCCATCTGTGTTCAAATTTGTCCATAAAATTCTATAAACAATAAAATAACATCTACAACTTGTATGAAAAAAGCAAGTTAATAAAATCTTCTGCATAACTTCAAAAATTATGACACAAAAATACCATGACGATTGGAATGAAAAACGATTCAGAAGGTTTTTATATAATTATTATGTTACGAATTCAAAAGCTCTGTGTGCAGAAATAGTCGAGTAAAGGATTTTGATGATTTAGCTGTACAAGTCAGTCAAACATCATTTTTGATTTTGTTTCAAATTGTTTGAAAGAAACATGAATGATGAAAAGCTTCTATGAAAACTGCTGTCTTTTTTGATATTCTGAAATTATGGAAGTGCAACAAAGAACTCAGACATCTGAATTGTGGGTTGCTTGATCATAAAGAAAAATAAATGATTTATTTGGTTAAAGCCTTATTTTGTAACTAAGCAATTCGAATCCTTCAAAATGTTTTACTTTATTTGGTGATATTTCATATTATCAACACTTTGTGAGAATGGATAAAAATGGCATTCTTCGAGATGTTTTTAGCACCTGACACAAAACGCACCATAAGATACAATTTTTTTCAAACTATAACGAAAACACTTTGTTTGCAATCTTTCCAAGAGGTTATCATAAACTCTTATAAGAACTGTCATAGCCACTTAAGCTGAATCTGCTACAAAATTTTTTGTCTTTTTGTTTTTTCTTTTTCAAGATTAAACTTCCAGATTAAGATTAAGGTAGTTTTGCTATTTTTTGGCATTTTATATTTTGAGTTTGAGTTTATATTCAATAATTAAGAGCTTGAAAAATGAGCACTAGTTTTCACTTCAAAAGAAAATTGACATTTCATTTAAAAGTTATTGCTATTTGAGTATTTGAAAGGTTATCAGTAAACTCTGAAAAGAAGGAAAATTTTATGACTCATCTAAATTTGTGATGCCATAAAGTGACTACAAATTTTATGCAAATACTAAAATATTTGTATTTCAAATAATATTCTTTTCGATAAAATACTTGCTATATAGGAAGTATTCAATAGAAAGAAACAATTTTCAATAAAATCCAAAATTTTCTTCCGGTCTTCCGCCCAGGCTATTGTTTTGAAATTTTAGCTCATGTACTGTATTTGTTATCAGAGCAAATCTTCCATTATCAAGAAATTATTTAAAAGAGGGTTAGGTCAAAATAACTTAGTTTAGATAAAAAGCAATGGGGATAAATAAACTTGACTGGTGCTTGGAGATTTGCTGCGACCACAAAAGCGATAGATTATCAAATAGTTTTTCATTCATTTTTGATTTTTTTTTGTACTTCATGGCTAACACAACACCCAAACGACTTTTTTTTTCAGACTCAAAAATTGAACAAGGCGTAGCGATAATGACCAAAAAAATTTTGAATAAATTGGACAAAATTGGATTTTTTGAAGGCGTATATCCTCTATGAAACGTAATGCTCAACTGTTAAAAATGCTAACTGCAATAACTTTGGCTTGAAACATCAGATTGAGATAAAAAGAAATCCAGAGTTCATAATTTTTGAAACTTTTTGATGTGAGTTTAAAATCTAGAAAACCCAAGAAAGCAAACACTACCATTATATTAAATATTTTTTTCTCACCTGACATGGTGATTGTGTGGACATTTAAGATGGGTAAACATTTTTTTCTCATAGCAATTCTAACAAATAATGTTTACGTTACTTGAGATTTGAAAAACGTTTCTAAGAGTGCCAACTGTTAGATAACCTATTAATGCATGAAAAGAAAATGCAAGAAAAAATTGTTTAATACCATATGCAAGGAACTTTCTACTCACTCTGTATTTGACTCTGTTTTAAAAAAGGTCACACACGATCAGAATGATGAAATGTAAAAATTTTTTAATAAGGTTCTGTTTGAATGTATCTATTTGACACGGTTTAGTTGAAACTAGGTCTTGAAAGAATCTTAGACTTTTATGACATTACAACTGTTTGCACATTAAGAATTCTCCGCTTGGAAAGTCGAAAAATTGCATTTTTTATCGATTCCGTCTGACAAAATGGAAAATGTCATTTAACCTGGATCCTACAAAACCTGCTCAAAAGTCTTTGTCTTTTGAAAAAAGCGCCAATTAGTATCGCATCCAATGCTCACATATAACAATCAACCTTTAGCTGTGGTTGAGTCAAAAAAACATCTTGGTCTAACTGTAAATTGTCGTCTTAATTTCAAACAGCATATTGAATCTAAAATCAAAATTGTTAATAAAGGTACTGTCTTACTTCGAAAGCTCTTCAATTGGATTCCTTGAGAATCTCTAATTAAGTTATA
>JANSTP010137447.1:0-12589 GCA_025330745.1 Cladonema radiatum | reverse complement strand
CATCCAGTGTGAATGTGATCGTATTGTTTGATGTTTTAAAAATTCATAAGCTTACGCTCTTTGATACTATATATATAAAATAATAATAATTATATAATATATATAATATAATAATTAATAGATATTATAATATTAATTAATAATAAAAAAAATAAAGTATTGAGGGTGAGATTCTTTTATAGGCATGTTTAACAGTGATTCAGGGAAGTTGGTAATGATTTCTTAACATTCCCAAATTAAGACTTATTTGTCATATTCTTAATCTTATCACAAATTACCTTACTTTTTTAGAAGTAAACAGAAAACCTGGACTAGGATAATATTTAAAAAGCCTACAGTGAAAAACATTGAAAATAAAATCCATAATCCTTAGAAACGAATCCTAATTAGTTTTTGAAAATTCTTTTGGTATTCCAGCAGGATCATTTTCAAGAATCCTTAGCTAACACATCTTTTATCAAATGTATTATTTTTTCAATTTGGTTAGAGAATGAACACTTAGAATTGCAGGTTATTTTCAAAAATGTAGCTTTTTACCAAGTAAAAAATTGGGGACAAAATATGCTCTATCTATCTCAGGAACGAAAGCCTCCCTGAGCTTGCTTTTGCTCTTATTACAAAGAGAATTCAATTAACTTTATGTGAGTGCTGGTGAGGGCTGGTGCCTCAGGCATTTTACTATGGCTAACAATGGGCTGCGGCCCTTGCTACCCTCTTTCCTGGAATATTCCAGGATAGCCACTGTAAGGGTTAATATAAAAACTTTTGAACGTAGCAAAATTACAGATACTGTCTGGAAGAACATAATAGAAATTAAAGCTAGAACCTTTTAATAATATCATTTTACAAAATATGTTTGAACTATTCATTGAATCACTCATCTAGAATATCATCATAAATTAACAGTTTCAATAATTTGCTGTTTGAATATTAGGTTTGTCAACAAACCAACAAACCTCTCAGAAAAAGTTGCCATTCAAGAGAATATCACATTGGAGAGATGTCTAAACTCCAAATAAATAATACTCACACTGGTATATACTTTTTATCCTGGTGATACTTTCATTCCATTTGATATTTACACATTGCAAAATTTGTTTCCATATTTCAATAGTGATGGCGGAAACAAATTCTTCTGCAGTGTTTCTTCTTTCTTTGATAATTTGTATATCTGCGTCCTCAAGACCAATTTTTCTAGCTTTATCAATCCAGTCTATATTTGATTCTTCAATCACTTTTGAAATTTTGTGTAGCATATCCATTGACTAAATTGGTAAATTGCATTAACTTTTTAATATGTCAATTGCAATTAAGACTGCAGCTTGTGTGCAAGCTTGATTGCTTACAAAAGATTCACTAGAAAATAGACAAAACGTTAACCAATCTTCACTGCTATGGAGCTTAAATGTGATTATTTAATTTTTCTTTGGCTTGAAAATAAAAATGTTTTTAATAAAATCTAATTCAGGCTTTATCAAATGACATGCTATCAATATTTATGAATACAAGGATATATGATACTGACTGAAAAAGTAATTCCACCATTTTTATTTTCAAGAGGACTGGTGTTTTTTAAGGAAATCATTTGTCTCTCTTTTGTGCTGAGGGAAAACCTTGTTTTCGACAGGCAAAAAGAAAAATGAAAATCAATCAGAAAGCTGTGGAAACAAGAAAACCAATCAAAACATTACATTGTATATAAGGAAAATTTAATGAACAAAATGTTTTTTCTAGACAAATGTTTTATGGAATTTACCCATATATTATGAGAAAAAAGTATGCAACAATAAAATGTTTTCAGGGGAAAATATTAACAGGTCTCGTAAGTATGACTTACTTCTTTTTCACTGTTTTTTGCAAATTTTAGTAAAAGAACTGGTATATAATTAGCAGCATAGAAGACTTTTTATCCAACAAGATCAATAAAATATAGAAAAGTTAATACTTACTTCTTTCATATCCGTTCAGTACAATTCATTTCATGTCATGATGCCCATCATAAATGGATTTGCACTAACTTCTTTCTGGTTTTCTTTCACTATTACATTTGATGGTTCACAGATGCTTTTTCTACTGGTAAAATTTTGTTAATTATGATTTTGATGAATTGCAACTAATAATAACATATACTAAAAGTAAAATGGCATTCAAAGATTTACTTCAAGTATACTAATGTTCATGGTTCACAAGAAAAAGTAATAGCTGAAATTATCATTTTTAATTTTTTAATTTAATCATTTTATCAAAAGTTTAAGTGCATGGTCTACGTTTGCTCAGTGCAGGTTCAGTGGAGGCTTTGCTATCAAAAATTCTACGATTGTCTCTATTACCATGACATCAAGAGTAACTCAGCAGCAAACGATAAAAAAAGTTGCTTGGTAGACTCACAAAATCCATTAAAATTTCAAAAAGACATTTAAGATAAAAATATCTTGGATTCTAATAAAAAAAACGAAAGCTAATGCTACATGAATCAAAACTAATCTTAACTGAAGATTGAATAACCACGCTGACAAGTATATTTCATAAATCAGGGCGCCAAATAATGATCAAACATTGGACATGTCTGATCAAAAAACAGGATTGTCTGATCAAATTTCAATCAAATTAATAAAATGATTAGACAATGTCTGACCAAAAAAATTCAGAAAGATGGAAAAAGAAAATATACTGTATGATATAGAGACCTAAAAAACGAAATAAAATGTTTTTCTTAATGTTATCTTTACTTTAAGGATACTCCAAGGTCTAAAAAAATCTAAATTTTGAAGAAAACTTTTTTCGCATATATAGTTTCCCTATGTCATTTCTTTTAAGTTCCTGAAACTATATTTCCAAAAAACATCTCTAAAGGCGCTTTTTGGATAAAAATACATTTTCAGCAAAAATATTTGACAAGCAACCTAGATAAATTATCAGATGTAAAACTTGATTTTTCTTTTCGCGATCCTGTCAAAATATATTTTCAGTATGTTGTTACCATGGTAATCACAGCTTGAATTTGAGAGCATGCTTTCTATTTCTATAACTTAATAAAAGGTTTTGTTAAAAAAATATGTGCAAACATAAAAGAAAGAAAATTCTTTTAAAAATGATTTATTAGTTTTTACAGAAAACAAAGAAAGGAGAATGGAAACTAAGTTGTAAAATAAGTTTTTGAAACTTACAACAAATCTTTAATATCTTGGGTACGAATATTTGCTGTACCCGACTTCATAAAGTGCACGGTTTTGAACTGTCCTTATTTCGTATGAGTACCATTCAAGCTTTTTTCTGTAGAATAATACTCTCTCCAGAAAAGTTTGTCTCAGATTTTTAAATAAGGCTGTTTTTAACGAGATCGGCACGTTTTTGTAGAGTCATTGCTCAAAAAATAAACTTTTTTTCCGTAGAGATCTTTGTTAAGCTATATCTCTGGAAGAAAAACCTAAAAAAGAATTTTGAGGCAAACTTTTTCTCTTCATACATCACACTGCTTGGTGGCAGAAGAAATTTTTCAATTATAAGAATAATTTCCCTGAAATTGGGAGTTTTCTCAACTTATGCAAATATCATAAAATCGTCATTTCTCCATTATGGTCAAAAGGTTCATTTTGAAACTTAGACTGATAATATACATCTAAACATGACCTTCCTAATGATTCAAACGTGAAATTGTAAATCTGCTTAGTTAACTCACGAGAGCTATTTTAAAAATCCATTCTTCTAGACCTTGGAGTACCCTTAAGGTTCTCTTGAAAAATGATGTTTAATGATTCTCAAAAAATGGGGTTTGATATTTTTCGTATTTGATGCATTTTCACTCTAATTTCTAATGTGTAAATAACCCCTAACACATTCCTTTTCCTTATAATAATAAGATAAATTGGATAAATGATTGCCATTTTTAAATAATATCTTCCGTAAATAGTTGTATTTGGCCCAGAAACAAAACCTTACTGAGGAAATTGAAAGTTTCTTATGTCTGAACAATTTTCAGAATGTCTTATCAAAATAAATGAAAATTTGAATTTTATTCAGACATTGTCTGCCCATCTGAAAATGGCTATTTCGAGCCCTGCATAAATTTTAAATTCATTTTGATGAGACCAAAACAAAATTAGTCACCTGTTCAAAACTTCCTCGATGAAGGAAAAAGGTTTGTTCAATTCTGTTAAAAGCTTATTTAATCAAGGGAGGTAGCATTCCCATTTAAGTTTTGCTCTTCAAAGACCTTAAAAAAGACTGTTAAAGACTGTTCAAAGACTGTTAAAAACAAAATGCAATCTTAGTTCAAAAACGAAAACAAGGGAAAAATGAATTAGTTTAAAACAACAAAGATCTGTATTCATAACAACTGATATAACAAATAGACATCAAAATAATTCTATATGATACAAAAAAGTATATAATACCAATTTCGTTAAATGCCATTAATTCTAAATTCAAAACAACTATGAAAACAAAAGTTTTCAAAATCACGTAAAAACTTAAACTTTTTATTTGACCAGCAATAAAACAAACAGAAAAGAAAATATTTTCTCAAAAAAATTAGTACTGAAGATGAATGTATCAAAATCTGGATCACATAAATCAAATTAAGGCCAGCAATTGAACATAAAAGAAAATACAATATATGATTCATAACTAAGTAACTGAGATCAATTAAATCATTTTGTGATTTTTATGTGAATAAGAAACAATGAGTTATTTTGACAACCAAAATTCAAAAAACTGCAGAAAATAGATTAAAATTTAGGGATAATAAAAGGTAAATTAAATTAATACTTACAAAAAATATATATACATATACAAACCGTTATTCTGAACTAAGAAACCATACAAAAATTTAGTAAGAAACTATCTAGTGAGAATTGTCCATCTTGAACAACAAAAATTTTGAAAGAAGAAAATCTTGAAAAGGAACAAACACTGAAATGTTTCCTTTTTCTCAAAAATTTATATAAAAAACTTTTTTAAAAGGAACTGGTTTTTCTTTTATGAAAACAATATCAACAAAGGGCTTATTCCCTAAAGAGAATTATAGGAGCTTAACAATACTATTGACTTTTTTCTAGAAAAAGAAAGAGTTGTATTATATTTTCTCAATACCAAACTATTTGTTTACAAAATGGTAATACTCAGGACCAATGTAGAAATCTAAAACTATGAATGTATCATCAATACATAATCTTCATTGCTGACATCATCTTCCTTACCTAACAAACGTTCCGCAATATCATTGAAACATTTAACAGAGGCGATATCTAAAGCAGTTTCACCAGTGTCATTTCTAATGTTGTTATCATCTGGCCAATTCATCAAAAACTTCGCAATATCTTCATGGCCAGCATATAAAGCTTTATCAAGAGGTGTATTGCCAATTGAATCTTTGATATTAATTTCAGCATTTCTACTTACTAAAAATTTAACAATGTTTTCATGACCTTCAAATGACGCCATATGAAGAAGTGAATCTCCAACCTTATTCTTTGCATTAACATCAGCACCACCATCAATAAGCATCTTGAATGTCGGAAAGTAACCTTCAAGTAAAACTTCATGAGTGGCTGTATTGCCTTTCAGGTTCTCTCCATCAATATCATTTTGGATTGCTAATAATATTGCAATAACAAAACCTTGACCTTTTACTGAAGCCAAATGCAGTGGTGTATTACCAGCACAATTCTTTGCAATTACATCAGCTTTGTAAGTTATTAATATCTTAACAATGTTTGCATAACCTTTAATTGAGGCAATGTGTAAAGCCGTATTACCATTTTCATTCTTCATATTAACATCAGCTTTGCTTTCAGTTAACATTTTAACAATTTTAACATTGCATCTCTCAACAGCTAAGCGAAGACTTGTATTACCTTTTTTATTTTGAACATTGACATCAGCTTTAGCATTTATTAGCAATTGGACAATATCAAAAGAACTTCTTTCTACAGCTTCCAAAAGTGGTGTAACACCATATTCATTGACAGCATTGGTGCACGCATTATTCCTCAATAAAATGCTTATCATGTCCGAATGACAGTTATATGAAGCAAAATGCAATGGGGTATTACCTCCCTTATCAAACAAATTTGTATCAGCTTGGTTTTCAATAAGGGCTTCAGCAGTTTCAATGGAATTATAAAAAGCAGCTATATGGAGAGCAGTGTCATTATTATGGTTCTTTGTATTAACATCAACATGATAAGTTTTAATAAGACATTTCACAATGTTAAACGCATTTCTTTCAGCAGCCAAAAATAAAGCCATCTCCATATATTGATCAAAAGGAAGGAGATTTATTTCACTTGATGCCGCAGCATATTGATTCAAAAAATCTGCATCATTAGCATTAACCACATTGTCAAGAACAATTTGAGTACCTAAATTATTGCAGAACAAAAACAAGAAGTACAAATAAAGTTAAAATCTTAAGAGTAAACTAAACTACTCATGCCTAAACTACTCATAAAGTAAACTACTCATGCCAAAAACAACCACATAATTAACATTGCTATTTTATTTAATCATCAGAACACTGTACTTACATTCTATAAACTATAGTGGCAGTACTTGACTTAAATAAGTTATTTATTTTTATGACATTTATAATTGTAACAAATACTTAAAATTTATACATTTTTTTTCTTTCCCAAGGATGATGAAAAATGCATAAAAAACTACAAGATGAGAAAAAGAAAACCTTTTTAATTGAAAAAAAAAATCATATTACCTGTACTTTTGTACACAGGTTCAGGTGGTTTTCCCCACGGATACCTAAACAAAAAGACAAAAGAATCCTCTAATTTCTTCTCAAACCAAGGGGCAATGGAAAACAACTAACAAATAGCCAACCTTAGCTCAGTTTGATGCCACACTGGAAATGTAATGATACCACACAAGGTAAACACAAAATATCAAAAGTTTACCATCATCTTATTAGCCTCAGCTTTTTGATGTTTTTTTAATTTTGGTCTCTCCTACCTTGGTGGAATTCTGAAATACTCAACGAACTGAATGAAACTTTATGCAAATATAACGCTCCATAAGTATTTTCCATAAATTCCTATATCGACCTGTAAGGTCACATTGTTAAGTGATGACACCATCAAAAATATCCAAAAGTAATATATTCTCTAATTTTTAGATTAGAGAAAATTTTGAAAAACCTTCATCCAGAGTGATTTGGAACTTGACATTTTGCAGATAAACAAATAAGATATTCTTTTAGGAAAATGTTAGACATTGAAAAAGATTTTTTAGGGATATTCTGAGAGGGATGAAAAAATAAATTTTTACAACAAAATACCCTCAAATCAAAGGGATTTTTTTCAAGATTGCAGAAAAGCAACTAAAACTCATTGCAAATGAAGAAAGCAATAAAATTAAGCAAACAATAAAGCAAGTTTTTTCTGAATTTAGAAAAACATTGATCTGCACATTGGCATATAATGGGTCTTGTAGAAAATGATAAGCTTATTGATAACCCAGTTGAAATTGAGTAGAGTATTCTAAATTTTTATCGTAATATGTTGCTGGAGAAAAAGAGACTGAGTTCAGATAAAGTGAAAGGTTTTCTGGACAAAATTAAAATCCCAAAGGTGACACCAATAGAAGCAGGGACTCTTGATGAACATATTTCTGAAAAGGAATACTTCCAAGCACTTATCGATATGCCGAATGAGAAATCTCCAGCCAATGACGGTCTAACAAAAGAATTTTACATAGAGTGCTGGCATGAGCTTAAAAATCCTTTGCTCTTGAGCTTTGAAAAAACAAAAACTGTAGGCGAATTTAGTACATCACGAAAGCAAGCCATCATAAAACTTATTGAGAAAAAAGACAAAGATAAAAGGTTTATTCAAAATTGGCGCCCAATATCTCTATTAAATGTTGACATTAAGATTTTCTGCAAAAGTCTTGCAAGATGATTGCAAAACGTTTTGAACTCTCTCATATCATCAGAACAAAGTGCGTATGTAAAAGATTGCTTTATTAGCCAAAACGATAGATTAGTATCAGACATTTCGGAAGTTTCAGAAAAATATGGTATAGAAGGATATATGGTCACTGCACATATTCAAAAAGTTTTTGACTTAATAAATCACAATTTCTTGATATCAGTACTAGAAGCATATGGCTTTGGGAAAACATTCATAAATTTAAGCAAACTATTGATAAAATATCAAAATTCTTGCATAATAAATTGGGGAAGAACTAGTAGATATTTTCTATTAGAAAAAGGTACCAGATAAGGCAATCCTATATCTGCTTATTTGTTTATTCTTGTCCTCGAAATCGTTTTTCTTCTCATAAAACAGTCTGGGAATGTAAAAGGTATAAACGTGCTTCGTAAAGTCTTTCTATATGCTGCCTTTGCTGATGACACAACTTTTTTCATTTAAGATTTAATTAGTGCTTCAGAAATTTTGAATGACTTTGATCATTTTTCCGTCTTTTCTGGTCTCAAACCAAACAAAAGCAAATGTGAAATCGCGGGAATTGGCAGCAAAAAAGGGGTAAAGGTGGTACTTTGTGGAGTTAAAACTGTTGATTTTGACAACTTGCACTATTCAAACTCTAGGATTACATATTTCTTATGGTGGGGTTACACTAGCCTAATGTATTATGAGCAATATATTAACAATATATTAACAATATTTTTCTCCAACTCAACGAATATATTTAATTTATTAACAATATCGATTTTTTAGATTGAGAAATCATTTATAATATTTTTAAAATAAAATAATATAATATTTTTTGATTTGAAAAATGTTACTTTGGAATTTCTTGTGATGTTTGCCAAAAACAAGCTTTGATTTTTACTGACAAGGAGGAATTTCTACAAAAAAAGAGAAAAAAGCATGTGTCTTCAGTAAAAAGTAAAATCTGTGAAGAGGTAAATCAATAATAAAAACTGAGCGGCAAGGCAGTAAGAAAGAAATAAGTGAATTTGAGTTTCACATATTTGAGTTCAAAATTTGCCCATTTTGGTTGTTTTGTTTCAAAAGAATCAATAAAAGAGAAAATAGATTGAAGCCGAGAAAAAGTAAAAGAATAAATAAATTGCATAAAGATAATATTAGTTGAAGGACAAAACTAAAATCGTAATAAAAACGGCTACGGTAGGTTTCAGTGTTTATATGAGGATACCCTCAAAACCCTTTCAGAAAGTCAAGCTGAAGTTTGTTCACTGGATATTGTTTGAAACGCACTTCTAGTGTCTCTTTGTTTTAGCTTTGTTTTTTCTTTTGTTTTTTTCTTTTACTCTTCATTTTAAAAATAAAAAATGCTTTTTTTAATAAGAGTAAACACGAAGCCTTTCTACGTTCGTTCAACAGCCATCTTCCTTCATTTGAGTTTATCGACATTTATTTTCACCAGCTGTACATTTTATTTTCATTCCATTCGGTATTACATTTTTGCATATTACTAATATATTGTTAATATATAAATAAGAAGCACAATAATATATTGTTAATATATTAGTCATAATATATTAGGCTAGTGTAACCCTGCCATTACAACATAAAATTAAGAGATGATCTAAACTTTTTATGTCACATAAAATATATCGAAAACATACTTAAAACGTGGCGAATGAGAAACCTTACCATAGAGGTGAAAATTAACATTCTAAAATCCTTAAAAAAAACTAAAATCGCACATTTAGCACTTGTAACATATGTTCCTAGCAGCATTATTAAGATTTTGTGCAACATTCAGGATAATTTTGTATGAGACGGAAAACCAAAGATCAAACACGAAACTCTGCGCATGAACTATTATTAGAGGGGTTTAAAAAAATGTGACATTAAAAACAAAATTGAAAGCCTTCTTTTAAGTTGGATACAGTGGTTATACGATAAAACCGAGCAAAACTGGAAAATAATAACGACTGTTTTAATTCATAGATACATTGGTGCTAATTTCCACTTTCATTCAGATCTTCAAATTGATAATAAATTAATTGCGCATTTCCATGTATATTATCAAGACACAATTAAAGTGTACATGAAAAGCTTTAACTTGGAACTTTCTACTTCTTCCTGTATTGCTAGCCAATAGCTTTGGCTAAATAAGCATATAGTAATTGACAATAAATTGATAATGGATAAGAAATGGTCAAGCAAAAGAATAAATTACTTGTGCCAAATTCTTGATAATAATAGATTTAAAAATTGGGATAATTTAAAATCAGAATTCTCCCTATCATATGATGAGCATTTTAGGTTTATTCAATTATGCCATACTATACCAAACCAAAGGAGAGAAAATTTATTTAATAACTCTGAAGATATTTCGAAACTTATTTTATACGACTTGCATGCCATTATTGGTAATATGCATGCCATCACATATCAAAATTAACTCCAAAGTTCAAATATATTGCACTTCAAAGAAGTAATGAAATGTGTTATTCCCTTTCAGATTTATGTATAACTTACATACTAATCAAATAGAGTTATTGTGTTGTTGGGAGCCTTTATTTATATGTTCATTAGTGTTTGATATTAGTTATGGTTGTGGCGTTAGTATGGCATGGCATGAATTAGTACTACATTGTTTGTTATGAGTATTACGTTTATGGACACTATCAAGTCAATCTGAGGTGAGTTATTATCTGTTTACATGGTAGCAGAGACTGAATAGATAATAACATTTTGATACTGGTGTGAAGAAAATTAATTAATTGCTACAGGACTGCCTGTGTTATGGCTTCAAGTCACAAGGCTCCCCCACAACTATTAGACAATTCTTCATATGAAAGGTGAAAAAAGGAGATTGCTCTTTGGGAAACATTTACTGAGTTAGATGTTAAGAAAAGAGCTCCTGCAATATGCTTATCTCTATCCAGGAAAGCCCGGGAAAGTGCCTTAGAATTAAATATTGAAGACCTCAATAAAGAGGATGGTGATAAGAAGCTGCTGGCACAATTAGACAAACTATACTTGAAAGACAGCGAGCAACGGATTTATATAGCATATGACAACTTTGAGAAACTTAGAAAGAAAAGTGATATGAACATTACTGAGTACATTAATGGATTTGAAAAGTTAAACACATGATATTAAGTTGCCAATCCGGTTCTGTTATATGAGTTATTACATAATGCAGGCATATTGCCGGAAAAAGAGCAGCTAGCTAGAGCTACCCTTGATAAATTAACTTATAAAAACATGAGAGATCAACTGAGAAAAATATTTGATGAAAAATGTTTCAGTAACGCTTCTTCCTCATCCGCGAATGTAAAAGTTGAAGAGGATGTTATGTTTACAAGGAATAAAAAAAACAATTGCAATAACTTTAGAAGTGCATATAGCAAAAGAAATACGAATTATAGGCGTGATTCAGAAAAATTGGCAGGTGTTAGAAAAAAAATCCTCTTGACAATCAAGGTTATATTAGTAAATGTGTAATTTGTAAGTCGATTTATCACTGGGCCTCAAACTGCCCAGACAAAGACAAGCGATAATTTGATGATAATCAGGACAATGTGTCGCTTTTCAATGAGCAAATTGAAGATTGTTATATTCAATCTGTTTTAGGAGAAACTCTTAATAAAGCAATTCTCGATTCCGGTTCTGTACAAACTGTATGCGGTGAAGCTTGTCTACAGTTTTCCTGTCAAAAAATGACTCTGACGTCTCAATATTATTTTAAAAACAATCTCTCTCTTCCCGATAGTTTTAATTGGTCTGAGGTTTATACGCTCCCTAGGAAAGTTACAGTTGATACTAAAATGAGAAATTTTTAATATAAAGTCTTGAATAATATCTTATTCTGAAACAAAAAACTTTTCTCTTTTGGTTTAAGTAATACCAAAAGTTGTAGCTTCTGCTCTATTTCGCCTAAAATGCAAATTCATATCTCATTTGAATGCTTCAAAGTCCAAAAAATCTGGAATCAACTCCAGAAAGAACTAATGAGAAACTTTAATTTGTCTTCTATTACACAACAAAGTGCCATCCTTGGATTCCTTGAACAAAGTGATGACTATGTCATAAGTAATCGCCTCTTTCTAATTTTCAAAAAATATGTGTATGATGCAAGAAAAGATGGAAATCTTAATATAAATGCCCTTATCAGTCAATTTGAAGGAGTTAGAAAAACAGTGTTGAAAAATGGAAAAAAAAATAATAATAATAATAATAATAAACAAAAAAAATCTTAGCAGAAAGGATTATGGTAGTCTAAAGTTATGTTTCAAAAAAATTCATATTCACAACATATAAAAAACTCACATTTTGTAGTGGTTGTATTTATGCTTGTCAATATCTTCTGAATGAATTATCTTGTTATCTCTGTGCAAAGTCAACTTGCTTCTTGACTTACTGTACTTGATCAATGAGAAATTTACAAAAGCCGTTGATTTCCACTTTTCCATCAACTTCTTATCAAGATTATCAAAGCGCTTGTGGGTGAGATTTTCAAGAAAACTTCCACTTAACTTGATAGTATTATCAGCAATAATACACAGCTTCTCAGTGGCACGGCTCAGACATTCCACCATACGATACCTCAAAAATTTGGATCCAAAAGGAACCATGAAAATGAAATTTTTAAATTCATATCCTCTAATACTGGCATAGTCAGTCAATAAGAT
>JANSTP010137336.1:0-12591 GCA_025330745.1 Cladonema radiatum | reverse complement strand
ACAGTGTAGAACTGTTTCAACAGCTTCTAACATAGGTGAAGCTAGTGTAAATGCCGTGAAACAGCTTTAAAACGCTTCTCGACGCTTTTAATCTCAATAAGACGGACTTATACGTGTATTTAGCTGGTTTAAACGAATTTTAAAGCCATTAAGCATTGTTAGCGAGAGTGTAGAACTCTTTAAACAGCTTCTAACATATGTGAGACCAATTTAAAAGCAGTAAAACGTTTTAAAAACGCCCTGAAACGCTGTAAAACTCAATAAAACTGCTTTAAATGTGTTTTTGGCCAGTTTAGACGTATTTTAAAGCCTTTAAACATTGTTGGAGACAGTGTAGAACTTCTTAAACAGCTTATAACACATTAGAAGCCAGTTTAAAAGCAGTAAGACAGCTTTAGAACGCTTTACGACGCTACTACACTCAATAAAGAGGTTTTAAACGTGTTTTTGGCTGGCTTAGACGTATTTTAAAGCCTTTAAACATTGTTAGGGACAGTGTAGAACTGTTTAAACAGCTTTTAACATATGTGAAGCTAGTTTAAAGGCAGTAAAACAGCTTTAAAGCACTTCTCAGCGCTGTTAAACTCAATAAAACAGCTTTAAATGTGTTTTTGACTTGTTTAGACGTAATCTAAAGCCTTTATACATTGTTAGAGACATTGTAGAACTGTTTAAACAGTTTTTAACACATGTGAAGCCAGATTTAACGCAGTTAAACAGCTTTAAAACAGTTTAGCATTATATTTAAGCTCTTAAACATTGTTGGAGACAGTGTAGAAAAATTTAAACGGCTTCTAACATATTGGAATCCGGTTTAAACGCAGTTAAACAGCTTTAAATTCCTTCACGACACTGTTACACTCAATAAAACGGCTTTAAACGTGCTTTCGGCTGGTTTAAACGTATTCTAAAGCCTTTAAGCATTGTCAGAGACAGTGTAGAACTGCTTAAACAGCTTCTAACATATGTGAAGCTAGTTTAAAAGCAATAAAGCATCTTTAAAACGCTTCGCGACGCTTTTAAACCCAATAAAAAAGATTTAAACGTGTTTTCGGCTGGTTTAGACGTATTTTAAAACCTATAAACATTGTTGGAGACAGTGTAGAACTCTTTAAACAGCTTCTAACATATTTGAAGCCAGTTTAAAGGCAGTTATACAGCTTTAACTCGCTTGGCGACACTGTTACACTCAATAAAACGGCTTTAAACGTGTTTTTTGTTGGTTTAAACGTATTCTAAATACTTTAAACATTGTTAGAGACAGTGTAGAACTGTTCAATCTGCTTCTAACATATGTGAAACCAGTTTAAAAGCAGTAAAACATCTTAAAAAAGCTTTGCAAGGCTGTTAAATTCAATAAAACGGCTTTAAATGTGTTTTTTGCTGGATAAGACGTATTTGAAAGCCTTTAAACATTGTTAGAGACAGTGTAGAACGGTCTAAAGTGCTTCTAACATACGTAAAGTCAGTTCAAAAGCAGTAAACATCTTTAAAACGCTTTGCGACGATGTAAAACTCAATAAAACGGCTCTAAAAGACGTGTTTTTTGCTGGTTTACACGTACTTCAAATCCTTTAAACATTGTTAGAGACAGTGTGGAACTGTTTAGACAGCTTTTAACATATGTGAAGCTACTTTAAATGCCGTAAAACAGCTTTAAAACACTTCGTGTAGCTCTTAAACTCAGTAAAACGACTTTAAACGTGCTTTTGGCCGGTTTAGACGTATTTGAGAGCCTTCAAACATTGTTGCAAACAGTGTAGAACTCTTTAAACAGCTTCTAACATATTTGAAGCCAGTTTATACGCAGTTAAACAGCTTTAAAACGCTTCGCGACAAGGTTACACTCAATAAAATGGCTTTAAATGTGTTTTTTGTTGGCTTCAACGTATTCTAAAGACTTTAAACATTGTTAGAGACAGTGTAGAACTGTTTAAACAGCTTCTAACATATGTGAAACCAGTTTAAAAGCACTAAAACAGTTTTAAAATGCCTTGCGACGCTGTCACTCTTAATAAATCGGCTTTAAACGTGTTTTTGGCCGGTTTGATCGTATTTTAAAGCCTTTAAACATTGTTAGAGACAGTTTCGAACTGTTTAAACGGCTTCTAACATATGTAAAGCTAGTTTAAATGCAGTAAAATAGCTTTAAAAAGCTGCAAGACGCTGTTACACTCAATAAAGCGTCTTTTAACTTGTTTTTGGCGGGTTTGAAAGTATATTAAAGCCTTTCATCATTGTTAAAGACAGTGTGGAACTGTTTAATCAGCTTCTAACATATGTGAAGCTAGTTTAAATGCTGTAAAGCACCTTTAAAACGCTTCGCGACGCTGTTGAACTCAAGAAAATTGCTTTAAACTTGTTTTTGGCTGGTTTAGACGTATACTAAAGCCTTTAAACATTGTTAGAGACAGTGCAGAACTGTTTAAACAGCTTCTAACATATGTGAAAGCAATTTCAAAGCAGTAAAACAGCTTTAAAATGCTTTGCGACGCTGTCACACTTAATAAATCGGCTTTAAACGTGTTTTTGGCAGGTTTCGACTGATTAAAAAGCCTATAAACATTATTAGAAACGGTGTAGAACTGTTTCAACAGCTTCTAAATTATGTTAAGCTAATTTAAATGCAGTTACACATCTTTAAAACGCTTCGTGACGCTGTGAAAGTCAATAAAACGGCTTTAGACTTGTCTTAGGCTGGTTTGGACGTATTTTAAAGCTTTTAAACATTGTTAGAGACAGTATAAAACTGTTTAAACAGCTTCCAACATATGTTAAGCTAGTTTAAATGTCGTAAAACAGCTTTAAAACGCTTCGCTACGCTGTTAAACTCAATAAAGCGGCTTTAAACGTGTTTTTGGCTGGTTTAAACGTACTCTAAAGGCTTTAACCATTGTTAGAGACAGTGTAGAACTGTTTAAACAGCTTCTAACATACGTTCAGCCAGTTTTAACGTAGTTAAACAACTTTAAAACGGTTCAGTCGTATTTTAAAGCCTTTAAATATTGTTGGAGACAGTGTAGAACCCTTTAAAGAGCTTCTAACATATTTGAAGACAGTTTAAACGCAGTTAAACAGCTTTGAAACGCTTCACGAGACAATTAAACTCAATAAAACGGCTTTAAACGTGTCTTTAGCTGCATTAGACGTATTTTTAAAACCTTTAAAACTTCTTACAGACAGTGTCGAACTGTTTAAACAGGTTCTAAAATATGTGAAGCCGATTGAAAAGCAGTAAAACGTTTTAAAAACGCCCTGAAACGCTGTAAAACTCAATAAGACGGCTTTAAGCGTGTATTTGGCTGATTTAAACGTATTTTAAAGCCATTAAGCATTGTTAGAGACAGTGTAGAACTCTTTAAACAGCTTCTAACATATGTGACGCCAATTTAAAAGCAGTAAAACGTTTTAAAAACGCCCTGAAACGCTGTGAAACTCAATAAAACTGCTTTTAATGTGTTTTTGGCCGGTTTAGACGTATTTTAAAGCCTTTAAACATTGTTGGAGATAGTGTAGAACTTTTTAAACAGCTTCTAACATATTAGAAGCCAGTTCAAAAGCAGTAAGACAGCTTTAGAACGCTATACGACGCTAATACACTCAATAAAAAGGTTTTAAACATGTTTTTGGCTGGCTTAGACGTACTTTAAAGCCTTTAAACATTGTTAGGGACAGTGTAGAACTGTTTAAACAGCTTTTAACATATGTGAAGCTAGTTTAAAGGCAGTAAAACAGCTTTAAAGCACTTCTTAACGCTGTTAAATTCAATAAAACAGCTTTAAATGTGTTTTTGACTTGTTTAGACGCAATCTAAAGCTTTTAAACATTGTTAGAGACATTGTAGAACTGTTTAAACAGTTTTTAACACATGTGAAGCCAGTTTTAACGCAGTTAAACAGCTTTAAAACGGTTTAAAAGTATATCTAAGCCCTTAAACATTGTTAGAGACAGTGTAGAAAAATTTAAACAGCTTCTAACATATTAGAATCCGGTTTAAACGCAGTTAAACAGCTTTAAATTTTTTCACGACACTGTTACACTCAATAAAACGGCTTTAAACGTGCTTTCGGCTGGTTTGAACGTACTCTAAAGCCTTTAAGCATTGTCAGAGACCGTGTAGAACTGTTTAAAGAGCTTCTAACATACGTAAAGTCAGTTCAAAAGCAGTAACCATCTTTAAAACGCTTTGCGACGCTTTTAAACTCAATAAAACGGGTTTAAACGTGCTTTTGGCCGGTTTAGACGTACTTTAGAGCCTTGAAACATTGTTGCAAACAGTGTAGAACTCTTTAAACAGCTTCTAACATATTTGAAGCCAGTTTATACGCAGTTAAACAGCTTTAAAACGCTTCGCGACAACGTTACACTCAATACAATGGCTTTAAATGTGTTTTTGGTTGGCTTAAACGTATTCTAACAACTTTAAACATTGTTAGAGACAGTGTAGAACTGTTTAAACAGCTTCTAACATATGTGAAACTAGGTTAAATGCAGTAAAGCAGCTTTAAAGTGCTTCCCGACGCGCTTAAGCTCAATAAAATGGCTTTAAACTTGTTTTTGGCCGGTTTGAACGTATTTTAAAGCCTTTAAACTTTGTCAGAGACAGTGTAGAACTGTTTAAACAGCTTCTAACATACGTGAAGCCAGTTTAAAATCAGTAAAACAGCTTTAAAACGCTTTGCGACGCTGTTACGCTCAATAAAAATGCTTTAAACGTGTTTTTGGCTGGTTTGAAAGAATTTCAAAGCCTTTAATCATTGTTAGAGACAGTGTGGAACTGTTTAATCAGCTTCTAACATATCTGAAGCCTGTTTAAAAGCTATAAAACAGCTTTAAAACGCTTCGCCACGCTGTTACACTCAATAAAACGGCTTTAAACGTGTTTTTCGCATGTTTGGACTGGTAATAAAGCCTTTAAACATTGTTAGAGACAGTGTCGAACTGTTTAAACAGCTTCTAACATATGTGAAGGCAGTTTAAAACCAGTAAAACATCTTTAAAACGATTTGCGACGCTGTTAATCTCAGTAAAACAGCTTTAAATATGTTTCTGACTGTTTTGGAGGTACTCTAAAACCTTTAAACATTAATAAAGACAGTGTAGAACTGTTTCAACAGCTTCTAACTTATATGAAGCTAATTTAAATGCAGTTAAACATCTTTAAAACAATTCGTGACGCTGTTAAACTCAATAAAACGGCTTTAGACATGTTTTTGGCCGGTTTAGATGTATTTTAGAGCTTTTAAACATTGTTAGAGACAGTGTAGAACTATTTACACAGACTCCAACATATGTTAAGCTAGTTTAAATGTCGTAAAGCAGCTTTAAAACGCTTAGTGACGCTGTTAAACTCAATAAAGCGGCTTTAAACGTGTTTTTGGCCGGTTTAAATGTACTCTAAAGCCTTTAACCATTGTTAGAGACAGTGTAGAACTGTTTAAACAGCTTCTAACATATGTTCAGCCAGATTTAACGTAGTTAAACAACTTTAAAACGGTTCAGTTGTATTTTAAAGCCTTTAAACATTGTTGGAGACAGTGTAGAACACTTTAAAGAGCTTCTAACATATTTGAAGCCTGTTTAAACGCAATTAAACAGCTTTAAAACGCTTCACGAGACAGTTACACTCAATATAACGGCTTTAAACGTGTCTTTAGCTGCATTAGACGTATTTTTAAAACCTTTAAACATTGTTACAGACAGTGTAGAACTGTTTAAACAGCTTCTAAAACATGTGAAACCAATTTCAAAGCAGTAAAACAGTTATAAAATGCCTTGCGACGCTGTCACACTTAATAAATCGGCTTTAAACGTGTTTTTGGCCAGTTTGATCGTATTTTAAAGCCTTTAAACATTGTTAGAGACAGTGTCGAACTGTTTAAACGGCTTCTTACATATGTAAAGCTAGTTTAAATGCAGTAAAATAGCTTTTAAAAGCTGCGAGACACTGTTACACTCAATAAAACGTCTTTTAACGTGTTTTTAGATGGTTTGAAAGTATATTAAAGCCTTTAATCATTGTTAGAGACAGTGTGGAACTGTTTAATCAGCTTCTAACATATGTGAAGCTAGTTTAAAAGTTGTAAAGTACCTTCAAAACGCTTCGCGACGCTGTCGAACTCAATAAAATTGCTTTAAACTTGTTTTTGGCTGGTTTAGACGTATACTAAAGCCTTTAAACATTGTTAGAGACAGTTCAGAACTGTTTAAACAGCTTCTAACATATGTGAAACCAATTTTTCAAAGCAGTAAAACAGCTTTAAAATGCTTTGCAACGCTGTCACAGTTAATAAATCGGCTTGAAACGTGTTTTTGGCAGGTTTGGACTGATTATAAAGCCTTTAAACATTGTTAGAAACTGTGTAGAACTGTTTTAACAGCTTCTAACATATGTGAAGCTAATTTAAATGCTGTAAAATAGCTTTAAAACGCTTCGTGACGCTTTTAAACTCAATAAAACGGCTTTAAACGTGCTTTTGGCCGGTTTAGACGTATTTTAGAGCCTTAAAACATTGTTGCAAACAGTGTAGAACTCTTTAAACAGCTTCTAACATATTTGAAGCCAGTTTATTCGCAGATAAACAGCTTTAAAACGCTTCGCAACAACGTTACACTCAATAAAATGGCTTTAAATGTGTTTTTGGTTGGCTTAAACGTATTCTAACGACTTTAAACATTGTTAGAGACAGTGTAGAACTGTTTAAACAGCTTCTAACATATGTGAAAGTAGGTTAAATGCAGGAAAGCAGCTTTAAAGCGCTTCGCGACGCTCTTAAGCTCAATAAAATAGCTTTAAACTTCTTTTTGGCCGGTTTGAGCGTATTTTAAAGCCTTTAAACATTGTCAGAGACAGCGTAGAACTGTTTAAACAGCTTCTAACATACGTGAAGCCAGTTTAAAAGCAGTAAAACAGCTTCAAAACGCTTTGCGACGCTGTTACGCTCAATAAAAAGGCTTTAAACGTGTTTTTGGCTGGTTTGAAAGAATTTCAAAGCCTTTAATCATTGTTAGAGACAGTGTGGAACTGTGTATTCAGCTTCTAACATATCTGAAGCCAGTTTAAAAGCTATAAAACAGCTTAAAAACGCTTCGCCACGCTGTTACACTCAATAAAACGGCTTTAAACGTGTTTTTCGCTGGTTTAGACGTATTTTAAAGCTTTTAAACATTGTTAGAGACAGTGTAGATCTGTTTAAACAGATTCTAACATATGTGAAGCTAGTTTAAATGTCGTAAAAAAGCTTTAAAACGCTTCTAAACGCTGTTAAACTTAATAAGAAGGCTTTAAACGTGTTTTCGGCTACTTTGAAGCCTTTGATCATTGTTAGAGACAGTGTAGAAATGTTTAAATAGCCTCTAACATATTTGAAGCCAGTTTAAAAGCAGTAAAACAACATTAAAACGCTTTGTGACACTGTTAAACTCAATAAAACGGCTTTAAACGTGTTTTTGGCTAGTTTAAACGTATTCTAAAGCCTTCAAACATTGTTAGAGACAGTGTAGAACTGTTTAAAAAGCTTCTAACATATCTGAAGCCAGTTTAAAAGCAGTAAAACACTTTTAAAAGGCTTTACAACGCTGTTGCACACAATAAAACGGCTTTAAACGTGTTTTTGGCAGGTTTGGACTTATTATAAAGCCTTTACACATTGTTAGAAACAGTGTAGTACTGTTTAAACAGCTTCTAACATATGTGAAGCTAGTTTAAATGCCGTGAAACAAATTTAAAACCCTTTTCGACGCTTTTAAACCCAAAAAGACGGCTTTAAAAGTGTATTTGACCGATTTAAACGTATTTTAAAACCTTTAAACATTGTTAGAAACAGTGTAGACCTGTTTAAACAGCTTCTAACATATGTGAGGTCAAATTAAAAGAAGGAATACATTTTCAAAACGCTCTGCAACGCTGTTACACTCAATAATACTGCTTTAAATGTGTTTTCGGCTGGTTTAGACGTATTTTAAAACCTTTAAACATTGTTAGAAACAGTGTAGACCTGTTTAAACAGCTTCTAACATATGTGAGGCCAAATTAAAAGCAGGAATACATTTTCAAAACGCTCTGAAATGCTGTAAAACTCAATAAAACTGCTTTAAATGAGTTTTTGGCTGGTTTGGACGTATTCTAAAGCCTTTAAACATTAATAAAGACAGTGAAGAAGTGGCTCAACAGCTTTTAACTTATGTGAAGCTAATTTAAATGCAGTTAAACATCTTTAAAACGCTTTGCGACGCTGTTAAACTCAATAACACGGCTTTAAACATGTTTTTGGCTCGTTTAGACGTATTTTAAAGCTTCTAAACATTGTTAGAGACAGTGTAGAACTGTTTAAACAGCTTCTAGCATACGTGAAGCCAGTTTAAAACAAGTAAAACAGCTTTAAAACGCTATACGACATAGTAACACTCAATAAATTGGCTTTAAACGTGTTTTTGGCTGGATTAGACGTATTTCTAAAGCCTTTAAACATTGTTACAGACAGTGTAGAACTGTTTAAACAGCTTCTAACATAAGTGAAGGCAGTTTAAAAGCAGTAGAACATCTTTAAAACGTTTTGCGACGCTGTTAATCTCAGTAAAACAGCTTCTAAACGCTTCTAAACGCTGTTAAACTCAATAAGAAGGCTTTAAACGTGTTTTCGGCTAGTTTAAAGCCTTTAATCATTGTAAGAGACAGTGTAGAAATGTTTAAATAGCCTCTAACATATTTGAAGCCAGTTTAAAAGCAGTAAAACAACATTAAAACGCTTTGTGACGCTGTTAAGCTCAATAAAACGGCTTTAAACGTGTTTTTGGCTGGTTTAAACGTATTCTAAAGCCTTTAAACATTCTTAGAGACAGTGTAGAACTGTTTAAACAGCTTCTAACATATCTGAAGCCAGTTTAAAAGCAGTAAAACACTTTCAAAAGGCTTTACAACGCTGTTGCACTCAATAAAACGGCTTTAGACGTGTTTTTGGCAGGTTTGGACTAATTATAAGGCCTTTACGCATTGTTAGAAACAGTGTAGTACTGTTTAAACAGCTTCTAACATATGTGAAGCTAGTTTAAATGCCGTGAAACAGCTTTAAAACGCTTTTCGACGCTTTTAAACCCAAAAAGACGGCTTTAAAGGTGTATTTGACCAATTTAAACGTATTTTAAAACCTTTAAACATTGTTAGAAACAGTGTAGACCTATTTAAACGGCTTCTAACATATGTGAGGCCAAATTAAAACCAGGAATACAATTTCAAATCGCTCTGCAACGCCGTTAGAGTCAATAATATTGCTTTAAATGTGTTTTCGGCTGGTTTAGACGTAGTTAAATGCCTTTAAACATTGTTGGAGACGGTGTAGAACTTTTTCAACGGCTTCTAACATATTAAAAGCAAGTTTAAAAGCAGTAAGACAGCTTTAGAACGCTTCATGACGCTGGTGCTCTCAATAAAACGGCTTTAATAGTGTTTTTGGCTGGATTAAACGTATTTTAAACCCTTTAAACATTGTTAAAGACAGTGTAAAACTGTTTAAACAGCTTCTAACATACGTGAAGCCAGTTTAAAAGCATTAAAACAGACAAAAGACCCTTTGCGAAGCTGTAATACTCAATAAAGCGGCATCAAACATGTTTTTGGCTGGTTTAGACTTATTTTAAAGCCTTTAAACATTGTTATAGACATTGTAGAACTGTTTAAACGGCTTTTAACATATGTGAAGCCAATTTAAAAGCAGTTACATCTTTAAAGCACTTTGCAACGCTGTCAATCTCAATAAGAGGGCTTTAAACGTGTTTTAGGCAGGTTTAGACGCATTTTAATGCCTTTAAACATTGTTAGAGACAGTTTAGAACTGTTTAAACAGCTTCTAACATTTGTGAAGCCAGTTTAAAAGCAGTAAAACAGCCTTAAAACGCTTCGCAACGCTGTTAAAGTCTATAAAACTGGATAAAATGTGTTTTTGGCTGGTTTAGACTTATCCGAAAGCATTTAAACATTGTTAAAGACAACGTAGATTTTTTGAAACAGCTTCTAACATATGTGAAGCCATTTTAAAATCATTAAAACAGCTTTAAAACGATTTGCCACGCTGTTAAACTTAATAAAGCGGCATTAAACATATTTTTTCACTTGCTTAGACGTAATTTTAAGCCTTTAAACATTGTCAGAGACAGTGTAGAACTGTTTAAGCAGCTTCTAACATATGTGAAGCCTTTTCAAAAGCAGTAATACAGCTTTACAACGGTGTGCGACGCTGTCAAACTCAATAAGACGGCTTTAAACGTGCCTTTGGCAGGTTTAGACGTATTTTAATTCGTTTAAACAATGTTAGAGACAATGTAGGACTGTTTAAACAGCTTCTAACATGTGTAAAAGCAATTTAAAAGCAGTAAAACAGCTTTAAAATACTTCGCGACGCTGTCACACTCAATAAAACAGCTTTAAACATGTTTTTTGCTAAATTAGACGTATACTAAAGCCTTCAAACATTGTTAGGGACAGCACAGAACTGTTTAAACAGCTTCTTAATTATGCGAAGCCAGTTTAAAACCAGTAAAACAACTTTCAAACGCTTCGCAACGTTGTTAAACTCAATAAGACGGCTTTCAATGCTTTTTTGGGTAGTTTAGACGTATTCTCAACTCTTTAAACATTGTAAAAGACAGTGTACAATTGTTTAAACACTTTCTAACACATGCAAGGCCAGTTTAAAAGTAGTAAAACAGCTTTAAAACGCTTTGCGACGCTGTTAAACTCAATAAGAAGGAGTTAAATGTTTTTGGGCCGGTTCAGACGTTTTCTAAAGCCTTTACAAATTGTTAGAGAAAGTGTAGAACTGCTTAAACAGCTTGTAAGGTATGTCAAGCCAGTTTAAAAGCAGTAATACAGCTTTAAAACGCTTACCGACACTGCTACACTCAATAAGAAAGCTTGTTTAGAGACAGTGTAGAATTTTCTAAAGAGCTTCTAACATATGAAAAGGCAATTTAAAAGCAGTAAAACAAATTTAAAACGCTTTGTGACGCTGTTACACTCAATAAAAGAGCTTTAAACATGTTTTTGGCCGATTTAGACGCACACTACAGCCTGTAAACATTGTTAGGGACAGTGTAGAACTGTTTAAGCAGCTTCTAACATATGTGAATCCTTTTTAAAAGCAGTCATAAAGTTTTAAAACGCTTTGCGACGCTGTCAAACTCAATGAAACGGCTTTAAACGTGTTTTCGGCAGGTGTAGACGTACTTTAATGCTTTAAATCATTATTAGAGGCAGTGTCAAACTGTTTAAACAGCTTCTGACATTTGTGAAGCCAGTTTGAAAGCAGTAAAACAGCTTTAAAACGCTTCGCGACGCTGTTAAACTCATTAACACGGCTTTAAACGTGTTTTGGCTGGTTTAGACGTAATTTAAGGCCGTTAAACATTGTTAGAGACAAAGTAGAACTGTTTAAACAGATTCTGAGAGATCTGAAACCAGTTTAAAAGCAGTAAAGCTGTTTTAAAACGCTTCGCGACGCTGTTAAACTCCATAAAATTGCATAAAATGTGTTTTTGGCAGGTTTAGACTTATCCTAAAGCCTTTAAGCATTTTTAAAGACAATGTAGATTTGTTGAAAGAGCTTTTAACATATGTGAAGCCAGTTTGAAAGCATTCAAACAGCTTCAAAACGCTTCTCAGCGCTGTTAAACTCAATAAAACGGCTTTGAACGTGTTTTTGGCCGGTTTGGTCGTATTCTAATGAAATTAAACATTGTTATAAAGGCAGTAAAAAAGCTCTAAAGCGCTTTGCGACGCTGTTAAACTCACTAAAACGGCTTCAAACGTGTTTTCGGCAGCTTTAGACGTATTTTATAGTCTTTAAATCGTGTAAGAGACAGTGTATAACTGCATAAACAGCTTCTAACATATGTGAAGCCAGTTTAAAAGCAGCAAAACTGCTTTAAAACGCTTTGCGACGCTGTTAAACTCAATAAGACGGCTTTCAATATGTTTTTGGATAGTTTAGACGTATTCTAAAGGCTTTAAACATTGTTGGAGACAATGTAGAACTGTTTAAACACCTTTTAACACGTGCAAGGCCTATTTAAAAGCAGTAAATCAGCTTTAAAACGCTTTGCGACGCTGTTAAACTCAATAAGACGGATTTAAGTGTATTTTTTGAAGGCTTAGACGTAGTTTGAAGACTTTCATCATTGTTAGAGACAGTGTACAACTGTTTAAACAGCTTCTAACATTTGTGAAGCAGTAATACGGCTTTAAAACGCTTTGCGACGCTGCTACACACATAAAGAACGTTTTAAATCTGTTTCGGGCCGGTGTAGACGTATTCTCAAACCTTTACACATTGTTAGAGAAAGTGTAGAACTGCTTAAACAGCTTCTAATGTATGTGAAGACAGTTTGAAAGCAGTAATACAGCCTTAAAACACTTAGCGACGATGTTAAACTCAATAAGACGGATTTAAACGTCTTCTTGGCTGGTTTCGACGTACTTTAAAGCCATAGTTAAAGCCTTTTTGTAAATTGTTAGATACAATGTAGATTTGTCTAAACAGCTTTTAATATTTTTGAAGATTGTTTAAAAGCATTCAAAGATGCATAAAACTCTTCGTG
>JANSTP010137225.1:0-12592 GCA_025330745.1 Cladonema radiatum | reverse complement strand
ATTTTGCCGCCTTCGGTAATTAGTAGGTCGGCAACAAGGTCGGCATTGCCGATTGCCGACCTAAATTAAAAGGGCTGGATATATGTAAATGATACAATTAATGGCATGTTAAGCCACCTTTAACCCCCCTGGCAAACGTTTTTTTACTGTGTTAAAACCACACATGCAAATTACCTGAAATTTTGTGGCTTTGATACTGAAATTTTATGGTGAAGACTGTGGTAAAAATATTTTTTGATACCTACCCCCAGTAACGCGTAGCAGCCCAGTTTTTTATGCTGATTAATTGTAAAATGGCCTTTTTTAGGTCTTTTCAATTACTTCTGTCACTTCTGTACAATTTCACAAATTTGGTGTAAATTGGCTATTTCTTTCAGGAGTAATCAGATTTTGAAAATGGAGTCCTGCTTTTCCCTTTTTCGCATCACCCTCACATGTTGAAACAATGACCTCATCAAAACTTGCACATGATTTTTAGTTGTTTTTATATGAATGGGAAGGGTAATATTTAGGTAATATTTGGTGTAAGTTTCATCCAATTTCCTTATGTATTTTTTGAGTTAGTTATACCCCCGCCCGCATGAATCTATGCTACTGGCTAGAGCCCATGAAAAAAGGGTTAAATCATGAAATTTTTATATCCATCGGAGTAGTGAAGAAAGCTGAGCATTTTAAACTTTTACATAAACCTTTGAGAATAGCTTAAAAGCAGCTTCAAAGTAGGTTGAATTCTGACTCAACCCTTAGTACTTTGTAGCTCATTGAGGAAGAACCAAGAGTCAACCAAGAACCTGTTCTTGTATTCAGAATCAACTTAATTGTATATTTCAGAATAAAATTTGCAGATTTGATAGAAAGCAAATAATAGACCAAGAAAAAAAATCCTACAATGTCATAGTTCTGTAATTTCACTAGTATATAGATATTAAAGACGTATTTTTCTCTTTTGGGGACATTTTGTAATGCCCATTACCTTTGAAGATGTCATTTTTGCTCTAGTTTCTATCCTGTCCTCAGTTTTTTCTCTGTATGTTTTGAAATGAGCAATGTTTTAAAAATTCCATGACCAGCAATGGTTTCTCTATAATAGGCAGCAGTCGATCTATCAAGGTTTTAGCTCCTCACTTTGTAAAAATTTCTAATCATCTGCCTGTAACCTGTAGCTGTTAAGTACAATTTTTTTAAGTAAAAGGGCTATACATAAATCATGGAAGATTTAGACTTTATTGTAAGTCTTAAAAGTTGTGAAATCTAAACCAATTACAGTAGAAAACATTGCCTCTCCTCTTTTTGTTCTGTTCCTTTTGTTTCCGCCTCGTTAAGTCATAGATCATAACTATTCAACATTACCTAATTTCGTAATATCCTTTTTCAGAGAACTGTTAGAAACCTTTTACCACCGCTGTAAACTATGTATGCTGCATAATTTTTTTTAATTGTTTTTTTTTTCTTTTTCAGAGAACTGCCTCTCGATGTCTCTTTAATGTTAGAAGTAAACAATCTTGTATATCTACTTCTGCTGTGAACTTTGCTAAAAAATCTACTGAAAAAAAATCTACAGAGTCCAAAACAAAGACAAAAAAAGCAAGTAAAACAGTAGCAGCTGCAAAAGAAGGTATTTCTGATCTCGCATTACTATTCATTATTCAATTTCTAATCAATATGAGCTTTCTAGTTGAATAAGCAATTTCTCTGCTGACTCTGCTGAACGTTGATACAGGCCTTAATCTAAAGTAAATAAGGCTCTGATAGATAAATTTTGTGTGTTGTCATTTTTTTTTGATCACATGATCAATTTTGGCAAGTTCTAGAGGCAAAATAATGCAGACTTGTAAATGGAAAAATGTAAACAATCACTTCAGAAATCAGACTTAGAGGATATTTTAAATTTCAATATGATATCCTCTTTCTAATGTATTGAGACATATTAGTAGTCGAACTCCCTTTCACCTTTTTTGTAAAATTATTTTTGCTTTTAGTAAATTCCCTACTGCCAGTCTGTGCATTGTTTTGCCTCCAGGATTTTGTTTTGGTTTTGCCCTTGCGCATGTCCACTTATTACTACGGAATCCATCAACCTGGCGCTCAGCCCTTTATCACACGATTGCCCTTTTTGAGATGAAAAATGCCCATTTCTGATATTTTTCTGACACTTATTTGAAAGTATAGGTTTAGAGTTTGTAATGCACAAAAAATCTTGATTGTATGCAAAAGGAAAATTTAGACATTTTGAGTGTGTTTCTGATTAATAGATGCCATACAGTGCATAAAATGAAAAGATTCAATTTGACTAGAAAAATAGAAGTTCAGGACCAAAATTTAGACCTAAGAAATACACAAATATTTGACATGTTTGTTAGTATTTTTCTAGCAAATGCTGAAGTCCAGGAACGTATGCTTATTTACTTTATGGAAAAATGTTATAATATAACATTTTTCCATAAACACTAGCTGTAGGTAAAAAGTCAACTATACTATAAATTCTTGTCAGAAATAACTCTAAAAACCAAATTTTCAAATTTTTCTAATACCATATTTCGTTTTTAAGTTGGGAAAATCTCTTAGAAAAGATTTCTCTTGCTTTCCATGCTTCCACACAGTCTTTGCAATTTATTTTTTTACATGATGTATATTTCTCTATTTTCTTGTTTACAGAAGCAGTTAGTCCTCCTCCAGCAACAAACATTCCTCAAGATCCTGAAACCTATAAACAATATGTACAAGACTATAAATGTCCAGAATACCATAATTATAATGATATGTCGTTTTACGAAATAGAAAATGAAATGGAGAAATTGCGTTGCGAACAACCGACAGCTCTTTGAGTATGAAAAAGACTGTGCATTTTTAAAGTGAAAACATTGAATAGCATTTTTCTTGCTGCAAAAAATATTGTATAAAAGCATATATTGTAAACATTCTTTGTACTAAATCATTAAATGAAATAAAGTTTTACCATTATGATTATTATGAAGTCTATTTGTTTATTATTACTACCCCCTTATGCATGAAATGTTTGTTTTGTTTTTTCAGAGTTTCCAAGAGTTTTGCATGTACTATTTTGAATGTGTTGTCGTAGTTTAGAACATATTTGTTCAATTTCATTGAGACTTTGCTGTCACTAAATATTTCCAAGGCAAAGGTAAAGAATTCAGTCATTTGCCAAGGGAAAGTTTATTAAAGAGCATTAAAAATGCACCTTGTTTTGCCAAAAGAGTATTTTTTTTGGCCAAATGTCTCTACTTTAGAAAATATGTACATATTGCTCAAATATGATTAATGCTGTGTAGGCAGCTTTGTGAAAACAGAAATTCTTTACAACATTCTTCTGTTGTTGTTTAATTAATGCATTAAAATGAAAGAAAATTTTCAAAGGGAGACTGTCATGGTTGGATTTTTTCCATGATTGCACTCATTTCTGAAAATTGTTACTTTTAGATAGATAGACAGGCTGCTACTATTTGTTTTGAGTAATGATAGTATCTTGACTTCTTGGCTTACTGCTCTAAAAAATATGATTTGTATGGTTTTTATATTCTATGTTACTTATATATTTTGAATATTAAATAAACTTAACAGAACAATGTATCATGCTGGACAGTTTGTTCCGATTCGATTTCTGGCATTGACGGCGCATTGCGTCATATTGGTAACGTTATTATGGTCACTGGTAGGTACCCATAATTTTTATTAAGATTTTTTTACATAATTTTATTGTATGAATATTTTCATTGCAGTTCATAGGGTTGATAGCATTAAAAAGAAATTTGTTTTAAGATGCCCTCACCCAGATTTTCATTAATGGTCAGAAAGTAAGCAAACAGGGCACATTTTGAGCAGATTTTTTTTAAACAGGCATCACTTCAAGTGAATCTGTACTCAGCTTTGACTTGGACTGCTAACGTTATTGTGAAGTTTGTTGTGATGAACAAATTATTGTGTTGATTTGTTATTTTGAAACATAAATGGGGTTCACTCTAAATATGGGGTTGACAGTCACACTAAAAAGGAAAGTTAATGAAAGATATTTTTAAGCTAAGTTTTAGGTTTTCTGGTCTCGATAAGACCTTCATTTATGATTTCTAAGATGATAATCCTAGAGATTGAAAAATATAGCAGGCGATTTATTTGTATAATAAATTTTTAATATTGCTGTTATTTCATTCAAAGCATTGTTTTCATAGTATTAGTTTTTTTCTTGTAATAAAAATTGAAGATGTTTTCAATTCAATTTTTTTAGTTTGTTTAATTATATGGCCTTCTAAAGTTACAGCAAATAAACTACAGGAGGCAGGGTTCTGGGCGGGTCAGTTTCCCCAGCCTTTTTTAAAAAAGGGTTAAGTTTATAACGTCAATTTGCACGATTCTTATTAGCCATTAGAGAATAATGGTGAGAAGATAAAATTTTAAAAAATTCAGAAAATAAATTTTCTTCTTGATATATATTTCATATCGGACAAAAAATGGCTGTCAGTTTTTGAATAGTTAACAAATAATTCATATCTTGAAAGTTTCATGATTTAGTTAAATATTATGTGTTTGAAATATGATGTGAAAGACATTTCTGATTTTGTTTTGAAAACATTTTGTAAAGTTTATGTTCAACAAACTTGCAATGTTTTTATAGAAAATAAATCCTCATTTACATAAAGCATTGAATTGTTGAAAAGTCTAGTTTGACGTTATTGTTTTATAGGATCAACAATATTTTGGACACCAGTTTCTCTTTTAAGAAAATGTATTATGTGTTGGACAGTTAGCATGCTCTTTTCAAAATTTTCTGCAAATGCAATTTGTAATATTTTATTACAAGCAGATGTTCAGACAAACAAGTTTAATATTATAATGAAGAAATGATAGAGTTAGCACAGTCTTGTAAGAATTTTATACAAAGACTTGGATATGTTTATGAAAACTTAACTAACCAAAGTTGGGTATACCAATATTTCAACTTGCAAAAAATATTTGTTAAAAAATTTGGAAAATGGTAGAAAGGTTTAAAGAGAAAATGAGAAAATTTTAAAGGTTCGAAAAATGCAAGTTTTCTCGGTTCAATAACAGTAAAACTATGTTTGATTATGTTTGAATGCAATTGTGCAATTAGGGTGCAATTGATAAGTGATACTTATTTTTTTTCAAAAGAAATGTTGTTTTCAAATAAATTACTATGCAAAAGCGCTTTTTGTATAGAAAATCTTAATTCACTCTAAATCTGCAAAATGTTTTTTTAACCATATTTCAAACTTTAACTCAAACCATAATTCATGGTTGACAAATTGATGTTTTTTAGGAAATCTTTCAGGATCTTTCAGTGCAGTGCATAATATGGATTCACTAATTAAATCCTAAGATAATTTTGTATTTGCATTAAAGTCTTTAAAAGAGTATGCAACTCAATTATTTCTTCATTATAAGCTGAAAGTTGTCTGATTTGTGATACCATTCATTAGTCATGTTTTCATTTCTGCAATTTTGTTCCTCGATATGTTGATTATTAATGTAAATGTAAACCCTTTTCCTAATTTGTATTGTAAGAACTGGTTGTTTTTTTGCAGAAAAACATATTTTTTCAATCTTGATTTAAAATTAATTGATAGAATTGAAAACCATGATGTCAAAAATGGTGCCCAAGGTCTATTTTGTAATCAGGTTGTCATTTCATGAATTAGAGATATCAGTATATTGATAAAAATTATTGCAGAAGTGTAAACCAGCCTATTGAGTTAAGTTGTGATAGCTAAATCATTTAATTATTTTGTAAACAGTATGAAGATATTCCTATCAGTAGATAATGTCAAAGTTTTAAAAAATTTATGAAACATTTAATTTGTCTACACTTAGAGCGGAACATTATTGTATTTCTAAGAAACTGCTGATATCAACAACGTTGCTCTGTATTTAAAGGAGTTGTTCTGGGTTTTGTATTGTTGGGGGGAAGAGGGGAGGGCAAAAGGAGGTTGCACCTGTTACTAGTCAGAGGTTGCTAAATGTGTTGGGAAACATGTAGATAACCTATACTTTGGGTATATGAAATTAAAAAATGTTTCTAGCGCAATAAGATGTTTGAAGTGTGGCAGCATTTTAGAGAAATCATAGACTTGTAAGTCTGAATTTAATGCAACTTATGGTGCGTTTATAATTCATTGACTAGCATATTTACCTGAGGATATCTGTTAGGTGAATAATAATCTTAGAAAAATCAGAAAATCACAGTACAGTGGACTCTTGATATAGCGAACCCCCATGGGGAACATATATAATTGTTTGTTAAACCAAGAGTTTGTTATATTGAATGGGAAAATCCAAATGTCTGTCTCTGAAGGGACATAAAAGAGTTTCTAATGTGGAGACTTCGTCGTATTGGGAGTTCGTAATATTGAATTTAAATTTAGTTAAAATAAATCTTTTCTAAATGTCAGAAAAGAAAAAAAAGTCTCCTTAATGGTTCAAATAGCTGCATGAATAAAAAAAAATTAGATAGGAAATGAAATAAATTATTCGAACTTTTTACTGTGATTTTTCTTATGTGCAAAGTCTTGAGTTTCAGTTGCTGTGACTTTAACAGTCAATCAATTTAGTGAACGAAATTTTGCACTTCAAGCCTTCGAAATTTGCCTCGGCACTCGGCAAATGCCGACGTAATTGCCGAGGCAGACTTCAATCAACACTGCATTTTTTCTGTTGCCTCGGCAATTTTAGGTTGCTTTTTGCCAAGGCAAAGTTACCTGAATTTCAAAGGCTGACTTTGCTTGCCATTTTTAATTTTTGATTTTTTTCGGTTTTATTGCTGGGCTATTTCATAACGTCTTTTATATGTTGAAAAGACCACCTCTTCTAGTTTTTAGTAAAACAGGATTTCTATTGTATTTAGCCTGTATGAGATAATCGCCTGTCTATAAGATAACGTTGTTATCTTCACATACAGGTTTCCCCAAAATCATTTTATTACTCAATAGAGTTACTCAATTTCTATTGACATAGTAAACACAGGTCATGTTTTTGGTGTTTCATACATGCTAATTTGCATGTGTTAAAAGTTTATGAACATGAATTGTTGTAGTAAAGTAAGAAAAAAGTGCTTATAGCAATTCAAGTTTTGAGTCCGTTTAATTATAGTCATAGGGTGCTTCAATAAATCTCTGATAAAATTTTTTTCCATTTAACAATTTTTCCAAATATCAAGGAAGCTGCCTACATTTTGAAGTTACCCAAGACAATGATAAGTATATATTATAATAATAGTTGTGACAGGATCCAATTTTTTAGAAAATTACTAAAGAAGACAACAGGAAATTTTCCACAAAAGGGACAGGTTATTGAAAAACCTTTAAAGTAGTTTTGTAAAAATTTACCAAATGATTCTTTGCTTTTTAATAAGTATAAGAAAAACACTAGAAACAAAAGTCTGGAATCAAAATTTTGTTGTGACATAACTTTTGTATAAGACAAATAGTTTGATCTTTTATCAAAATATGGTGCTAAACTGTAAAATCCCACCTGCTATTTTTAATAGGAGCCTATGCAGCCTACGCTGAATAGGGTATGAAGCAATGCAATAATTTAAAAACTTCTATCTTATTATAATTGCACTGCAATACAACATTGATCTTGTTTATACAGTACTTTTTTAAAAATTAATATCCCAGACAGAAAAATAGAAGTTGGGTATGGCTCAGGGGGTGTTTATTGACCAAGGGCCCTGGGAAATTGTTTTAGAGACTGTGTTTGTATAAGATGTGCAGATAACTAGGCTTGAAAACATAGGCTGGGTAGGCTCAGTAGGTAACATAAGCTGTGTCGGCAACATAGTCTTAGTAGGCAACGTAGGCTGCTAAGGGAATGTAGGCTACATAGGCTGCGTAGACAATGTAGGCCCTGTAGGCTTAGTGGGCAACGCATGAAGCGTAAAAATATGTTTTTATTCTAAACTTGTTCCAAATACTGATTGCAGTAAGTATTTGAGCACAAACTGTTAGATATGCGTAATAGCTTTAAAATAGCATTGTTGAAGTTTATAGTATTAGATCTGTTATCGTTTCTAACATTTGGTTCTATTATTTGTTGCTTTCAAAGTGGCTGTTTTCACTGCTTTGAAAGATATTTTGAGGAAATAATACCATATTAAATAAAAAGTAAAAACTTTTTTCAGTTCGACCAACAAGAAACTGGAATAGAGTTTCCGCAAACAATAATAGAAATGATGATAATGTTCTAAATGCGTTTTTGAAGTCTTGTTCCAATTAAATTCTTGAACTATTTTTTGAGTAATGGACTAGAAACTTTTTCAATTCCATAATTCTACAGGTTTGCAATGATATATTTTGTGCTCAGGCTTCAATCTATTGAAAATGTTAGTTGCTAGTTAAAACTTTCAAACATTCTCAAAATTTTCTTATTTTCTGAATATCAAATAACTCTGCCTCAGCAAAAAGTGACCAAAAACTGCAGAAGCAACAGAAAAAATGCAGTGTGCATTGTAGTTTGCCTCGGCAATTACTTCTGTATTTGCCAAGTGCTGAGTCGAATTTCAATGCCTCATCGCAGCTTCTTTCATTCAAAACAAAAGAATTTTAGAAATTAAATATTTTGAAAAGTAGTCTTGCCATCCTATTCACAGTCCCTTATACTCTTTGGTGATAGAAAAATAGAAATTGTCAAATGTATATAATATGGTTTTTATAATGTTTAGACTAATGACATGAGACAAACTAGACAATGTTGATCAGCATCAAATTTTTTTTAATGCTTCCAAAAGCGATAGGAAACAAGGAGCAAATGTGCTATCTAATTATTGATCATTGCCTGTTTGCATATAGAATTATGCAGAGATTATTTTCTCTTAAGCATTACTAAAAGAGTATCTAAACAGCTACCTCTAAGCAGACTGCCTGTCTTTAAGCAATAATTGATAGTCGAAAAATAAGTTTTTCTTTTGTTTTTATCCTGCCTTCACCTGGCTAAGGAGACTATAATGGGCCCAATTTTTGTTATACTACCTTTGTCTTGGATTGTCAAGTCATGTTACTAAAAATATAAACTTATCCAAATAGCATTTGCACTTATTATTAGAAAATTGTTTGGTATTGGGGTCAATGTTCATATGAATACAAATTTTTCTTTTTTTTAATTTTAATAGGTTTGCAACACAATAACGCACAAAAAGTTACAATTTAAACAATCAATATAAATAATATTCTACCATGCAAAATATAAATGTACAGTAATAAAATAAATTGCTTTTTATGCAAAGGAACTGACTTCATCTTTAATTAATAGATCTTAATTTGTAAGAAATACTAAATAGGTTAAATCTTAAACACTTCAAAGGTTTCACAACTGGAAAGATTTTTCCCTTCTATAATTAGCTTATTCCATACAGTCCACTATAGTCTTTACTGAATTGACAGAAATATGTCTTGAGTTTAGGTATAAAAAGCATTCCTTCATTTGGGTGAGTGCATCTATTTCTTGGTTTTAATTTGCTTAAGTGGAAAAAGCTCTTGAACAGAAACTATTTATACTTTTGAACATTAGACAGAATTAACTCTAAATATTCATTTGGTAAAAATTAAGTGCTTTCATTACAAGGAATAATGGTCATGGACATAATTGATTTTTAGAGTGAATCACCCGGAGAGCATGCTTTTGCCTTCTATGTAATACTTCGAGTTTACTTTTATTTGTAATTCCCGAAGCTATAATACCGTATCCTATATAACTTTGAATGAAAGCAAAATATAATTGATGTAGACTTCTTTTCCTGATTCTCCCCTTACTCTGTATTTTGTTAGTTATAATCAATATGATGCTTCCAAAGTGAGTTGTTCCTCTATGTATACACCTATTTCTATAGGTAGAATACTTTATTAGATTTGTAGAATACTTTGTATATTTGTAGAATATACAAATATTTGTAGAATACTTTATTTCTACCTCTCTGTAATGCTGATAGTATCTATCAAACGTCATGTAAGCTTTATGGATCTATTTTGAAGTGGATTGAAAAAGTGCTCATTTATAGATGATTAATAATGATGATGGCCATAATGATGACTATGAAAATGATGTCCAGCGGAGATAACCCACGGAAATCCGGATTGCTTTTCGTATAGTAACTCATTTTTTGAATGGTGCAAGTATAACTTGCTGTAAATAATATTTTTAAGAACTTTAGAAAAAGCCGGTAGTACTGAGATTGATTTATATCTTCTTGATTTCATTTGATTTCCACCATTTCTAAAGTTTTAGAGTTAGTAAAGTTTATTTCCTGTTTATTTGTTGTCATGTAATCCAATAAGACGTCTACCATTATTTTATGCTTTTGGTTCCCATTTTAGGACACAAACCTGAAGACATGTCTCCCAGTTGATTATACACAAGAAGAATATGACACTCAGGATAGAGAGTAAGAGAACTTCTTTCATTTTTTCTGTGGAATCGCTTCAATGAGTGTGGTCTTATTAAGCTTTTTTTTAATTTATATTTACCTTTTTGATCTGCATAGTCATTTAGTCAATAAGGCTGTTTTTTGTAAAGTTTAAATACCATTGTTCCTTCGTCTGTTTGTCCAAATTACTTTTCCAAAAATCAGTATTTCCTGAAAGGAACCAGAACTTGAATTGAATGAATAGAGTATGTCATCTTCAAATTTATCTAATTTGGGTACAATCTTTGTGTATCCTTAATTGATCATGCGGATCATTAGAAGCTGAGGCATCGAGAGTTATCTGGGTAAATCAAAATACAAAATGTTCATGCAGAATTTGAAGCAGTAGTGTTAAATCAAAATATGACTAGAATTAAGTGAATATGAACATGTTAAATGATAAAATTATGTTGAAAATTGATATATCACAGCTATCATTCATTGTAATTTATACTGTTATTAAAAGTTTATAGAAATGTTTCTGTCAGTTTTACCTACCATACACATTGATGATATTGATGATGACACACTGTATCAATATAGCAAAATACCAGAGTGATAGTTGAAATTACTGCTACAGCCTTCTCAATTCAAGTTGGAAAAATGACTCCAACATGATTCCTACCTGAAATGTCTACTGCTGACCATAGTTTTTAGGAATTTTCCAGAGAATTACATTTAGGGTCCTTCTTGCCATATATAACTTTGTTTTTACAGTGAAACCTGTAAACCTGAAACCTGTCACTCTGGGGAACAAAATAATCTGGCTGCCTTAGACAGGTGGATGCCTTGTAACGGTCTTGTGAAAAATTACTTAGGGAACAATTTTATGGAATTGGCAATCTCGAACTAGAACAAAAGTTTTTTAAACATTTTTAGCATTATAAAGGTTGTTGATGAGTATTTTTGTATTTTTGAGTTAGTCCTTTGAAAAAATTACATTTTTATAGAGGTTTTAATATTTTGTATTGAATAACAGACAATTTTTTTAAAAATTGGCTGGCTTATGCAGTGTTTTTCTTCTTTGGGGTCTCAAAAAACTGGCCACTGGCTGCGTTAGACAGGTGGCTGCCTTATACAGGGCCATTTGTATGAAAAATTGATTGGGGGGAATTCAAAGTGGCCTTCTTAGGCAGGTGGCTGCCTTATACAGGTGGCTGGGAAGACAGGTTTGACTGTATTTATTTCTTTTAGCTTGAAGATTGGTTTATCCTTGTCACTGGTATTCTCTTTGATTGAAATGATCAGTTTCCTGCTTGGAATTTCAATGTTCACCATGAGCATTCTGCTTCTCTGTATCATTTCATTCATTTTTTATTTACCTCTTTACAGTGTTTTATCTGAGGGGTTGGTATCGATTGCTCCTTTTGGGCAAGTCAAGTCTAAATTTTGGTGTCTAAAGATATTTTACTTTTTCTGCAAGTGAAAGTAAATTTTTTATTTTTTCTTCTCCCTCCTCAAATTTTTGCCTACTTTTGGCAGTCGTGAAAGTACTAAAATGCACTTATACCTGCATACTTTGCAAGATATTCGAACATCAAATGAGCTGTCATCATTCCAAGAAGATCTCACTTTTGAAATGTTTTACTATAAAAATCTCTCTCCTTATGATGCATTTTCCCCCTATGATTTGAACTTGAAATTTTTTAGAAATAGCTACAAAAGAAATCAAATAATTTTGAATTCCTTTTTTAAAGAAATAATGCAGCAGTGATTAGCACAGTGAAGTAATTGCACCCATACCTGGCATAGTGGGCTGATAAAATGAGTACATCTTTAAAACAGCATAGAATAAATGTAAGTAAATGTAAATGACTAGGAGAATTGTTATTAGAATTTTAACTTTTATTAGAACAATAGTTTCCTAGTCATTAACCCTTAGAGGAACAATCCCGGAATATTTTGGGAACAAGGGTGGTACAGGCCACAGGGTTCGAATTAACGAAAAAATATGTGATCGCGAAAATTTTCTTAAATATACTATAATATATTAAACCAAGGTTGGGCGACGAAGAAAATTTTACGATTTTATTGCTCTATTTACGCTATTTCGGGGTTTTCAGGCTTTTGTTTTAACGATTAATCACCCACTAATACAGCCAATTTTCTATTAATGTTTCTACACACTGGCACCCTTAGATGATACTTGCGCATCACCTCTACTCA
>JANSTP010137114.1:0-12593 GCA_025330745.1 Cladonema radiatum | reverse complement strand
AATATGTTCCTTTGCCTTTCCAAAGTCTAATTCTTTACTTTCACAAAATTTAGGACCTTTTGACAATATCTTTCTTACTTTGTTGTTTGCAATGATTTTCAGGTCTCCAGTAACTATGTGTTTATGTTGTCAATCCATAAATTTTGAATTATTACAATAGCATGGTATGGACTGGGGATTTTTGATAATCTCCTCAATGTTTAGATTTCAAACAAACTTATGGAAATTAAAAACTTTACTGCTAATTGGATTAGACAGCATATATGTAATAAGCGGATTATCAAAGTCAGAGTATGGTGAGCAAGAAGACACATCTAAATCGTGTAAAATGTGGACAATGTTAATCATTTCAATACCCTTATTATGGAAATAAATGTTACAAATGTGTTCCTTTCTTGGCTTGCTTTTATTTAGTATCAGTGGTTTAAAAAGTTTAGATTCAATCATATCTAGTACTTGCAAATAATATTGATTAAGGTCATTACTAGGTGTTTCATGCAAATCGTTAGTTACAATTGTGTGAACATATCGTAAAGCTTTCTTTTTCTTCATAGAAGAAAGGGACACTCTTATGTAATTTGGTAGATTTATTGGGTGAGTTGTTTTCATATTTTCTAGAGAGAGATATGGACTTATTTTATTTATTCCCATGCGATTTACACCCCGAGTTACTCTATTATATCTTCTTGGTAATAGATGGAATTTGTTAAAAGCTAAGATGTGAGTATTTTCACTTTTACTTTCATCACAAATCCTATCATTTAGGGCCATAAGGGAAAATGGTTCGTATTTCATGCATCCAAAAAAGCTCTCTTGATTTCCTTGGTCCTTTAGAAGTTATGTCCATAGCATTTCTGTCAGTCCGCCCTGATCCTTCTAGTTTTTCAATTATTTACCATTTATGTTGCATCTTTACATGGTCCTTTGAGAAAATGATATTTGCGTTTCTTACAAAAGGAATACTTATGAGGATATTTGAAACAAGAATTATGCCAATTAAATCGCTCAGTTAGTTTTAAGTAAGTTTCTCTGACATATTCTGCGACATAAACTAAAGTTTCAGCTTTCAGGTCAAAAGTTGAAACCAAGTAGGTCAGGCCAGGTATTTGGGTTTACTTTTAGATGAACACTTGAATTGGAAGTAACATCTTTATTTACTAACAATCAAGCTATCCAAAGCTTCTGGACTGCTTTCAAAACTTAGGAACTTCATATCTTATGGTTTAATGAAAATGATCTACTCTTGTATATTCAATTTTAATTTACTCTATGTTGTCAAATGTGAGGCCAAAAACGTTCCGGCTGTAAAGAGAAGATATCTAAAATTCAAAATAAGGGTGTCAGTATGCTTTGCTTCAAGAATAAAGTTGATGCTGTGCTTTCACTCTATCAAGATCTTAAAAATTTTTTCTCTAGCAAGACAAATTTGCTTCGGAAATGTTGTTTTTGTCATGAGTCAGTCAAGTAAATTTCCCCTCTATATTTCATAACTCTTTCGATAAAGTGCTCGATGTGCACCAACACCGAACTAAGATGTCATGTAGCGACCAGCTTGTTGTTCCAAACCGTCAAAACAGAAAATTGTGGTAAACTTTCTGCCAACTATCGCACGGTTGAGCAATGAAACCACCTTGTGTCAATACGTTTTGTAAATAATTCTACTTTATTATTAGAAAAATCTCAGTTTATTTTGAAAGTAAAGGATTTTCTCATTATGAAAAATAATCCTATTGTTTAGGAAAGGTCTAAAACCTTTGATATTTACTGTCACATGTAGAATTTGATCCGTATCTATAGACCAGTCACTTGAGGCACCCTTCTTCGCAACTTGAAACAGGCTGATTAACATCATGATTGAAATGTTATTTATTGGGATATTATACTGTTATTTCTTTTCCACGACTCTGACACTTCTAAAGAGCAGGAAAATGCAGAAAAAAGCATCAATAAGGTTCATGAAACAAGAATTTTGGATGAACAGTAACTCCATGACAATAGTGAATATCAAACTTTTGAAGGAATGGCAAAGACCTATGAATTTGGGAACGGTAATACATCAACAGAAGTAGATTCAAGTAAAATAAGTTTGTTCTATTGACCAGATGTTTTTTTATTTCTGTTTTTAACTAATAATTTACCAACTAAGTCGGAGGTTTTTGCATGTTTCTTGATTTGCCAAAAGTCACTTTTGTTGTAGGAATTGGAAAAATATTTTTAAAACTGCTATTATTATTATTATTATTTTTATTATTATTAATATTATTAATATTATTATCATTATTATTATTATATTAAAACTGCTATTTTTCCATAGATATTAATTATTATTATTATTTTTAATTCTTAACATAACATCAGTTCTAAAAACACAGGTAAAATTCAAAGTTTTTGAATAATAATTTTAGAATAATAGTGAATAACTTTTGAAGAATAATAACTTTTGCAACTCCCTTTTAGTATGAAATAACAATTTTTGTGTGGGGAGCAGGTCAAGATCAATTATAACTCGTCATGTCAGTGATCAAATCTTTTTTTTCAAACTCATTCCTAACCCAGTAAACACAGGAGGTCTTTATTCATCCTATAGATGTATCTTGGACTTCTAAAAGTCAAGCCTAATAATGCTTACTGGGAATATCATAATTTCATTTTTACAAAGTTTCAGACCTCTATTCCATTGTAATTTTTAAGCTGTCTTTTTGTAATATTTTTTTCTCCTTATTTAAATGTAGTTCTGTTTTGAAAAACAGTTATTTCAATCCATTTTCATCTTGAGACTGAAAACTCCAAAACCCATTTACCAAAAAAAAAACACATTGAAAAGAAAAACAGAAAAAAAGATTGGGAAAGATTGGGAAAGATTGGATACCTCGTGCTAAATAAAGGACAAAGTTATCATAGGAAGAATCAATTTTTTTAAGAAGTTGGAAAGAGCTATTGCGTATAGAGATTCAAAATGACTTCAAAAGGTAAGTAAGCTCAGCTCCACTCCCAGGAGCAAAATCGTCAACCACTGTGAAGCCTCTGTCTGCAAATATTTGATCTCCAGAATGGTGACACTTATGGCTAATAATACCAAACTTATGAATAAGTTCCACATCTGACACCCTACCTCCGCATGCTTTTGAGACAAAAGAGATAGATCAATGTCGTGTACATGCTATAAGGAACTTTACTGCCAACGTTTTTGCGTAGTTAGGATACACTTGGGCTCTAGTCTCTAGATTGACTGGTCTATCAATAAACATTTCAATGCAATCTAATATGGCAGAAGCTTTGGTAAGTATTGTCGAAACACATGAGACAAAGTCCTATCATGTGCATCATGATCTGGCCTATGGATAACAAAATATAATTTATGATACAGTAGAGCAATCCATCTTTTAAGAATAGTTTCACAGGAACTTTTTTATCAAAACCTGGTCTGCTAAATTTTCTAGCTGTAGTCGTAGTCATAACTTCATTATGAAAACAGACTTCATAACTGATCTTTATAAGATAAATCACTTCTACTATAATCAGGTAAATATAACTTTAATAAACCAAAGACTTCTTTGAAGACTGCAACTCTCAGGCTAGTATAATATTTAAGTTTACCTGATATTTTGATATTTAAATCACCCTTTGCTTTTAAATTTTCAAACGACAAGAAATGTTTAACCTCTACAATTTTCAATAATGCTTCTCTCTTTTCTTTCCGTAGATTCCTCTCCTCTTTTCTATATCTTCGTGTTTTAGGTAAAGATTTTTTCTTCAGACATTTCTTTTTGACTGGGGTAGATGAAGTGGCAACAAAGTATTTCGAATGAGTTTTTGTCTAACATAGAGGAGGATAATTTCGAAATGTGATGCTTCTTTATTAATTGTGGCCACACCGTAAACCAATCAGTACTATTTAACAATTTTTCACTTAACGGCGAAACTAGTGCAGATATGTTAACTATATCTAGAAACGTTGAAATTTGTGCTTCTAAAAGTTGAAATACATGATACGATTAATTGTAAACGATTTATTGGAAATGTGAAAATTGGATTGTGTATTTATATGGACGTGGCTAGAGTTCCAGGCACGGAAACAAAAAAAAAAAAAATTAAGAATCTGGCTTCGGAACTGTAAAATAAATTAGGAATCTGGCCCCGGAACTGTAAAGAATAGTTGGGAATCCAGCCTAAGAACTTCAGTTAAATGTTGTATGCAGCTCTGAACAAATTATAAGTCTATCCTAGGCTAAACAATCAGATTAGGGTTTTTTATTTGATCTGTTAATCTGACAGTAGCCTAATGTCTTTAATTTACCCATTTCATTGACGACTTTCAGAATGTTAACGACTTACCAGATTTATCATTTGATCATAAACAGATCAAGATATATTTCTTTGAAATTTTTATTTGAAAATTTATCATCCTAAATAGTTTTTGAATTTGGTCTTGTCAAAAGCATACATAAAAACATGTGAATCATCCCTAAGAATTTCGAAGAAAAAAGTTTAGATAAATATGCTGCGGAAGGGTCTGGAACAAGCCACGCTTCAAGTCAACAATAATGAAAGCTCTGCGCCCTTGTCGAATGCACTAGACTAGTCTCGCAAGAATGGGAAAAAACTATATAAGTACTCATTAAATGATTATTCATCATATATAATTCAGCAATCAATACTATGTTGCCTTTTTATCATAAATTGTCAATTGGAAAAGATCAACAACATTTCTTTATTTCTAAACCACTTTGGAAATAGAATAAGAACTTGAATAAAATGTTTCCTTGTGTCATTAAAAGTTTACGAAGAGCAACAAGCAGTGCGTAATAATAAGAAAACGAGGCAGACATCAACTATTCAAACATAAACGCACTACGAGAATAACAGAGCCTGAGAGTTGTTCACTCCTACCTTCCTGACGGAAACATGAAAAAAAATTGAGAATCCGTGGCAGGAACTCTAATTTTTATTTAGAGTTCCGGACCTGGAATTCTAGCCACTTCGATGTAAAATCGTATGCTTTTTACCACTTCCAATTAATCATAACAAAGTCGGACATGTTCTACTTTCATCCGATTTTTTAAAACGATTTTCCATTGAAATATTTTAAATCTATCGTTTTCATATGACGTAAATTATTTTTTCAAGAGAAGAAAACTAGAAATCCTTCCAATTTAATAATTTACGTGATTTTTGAATATATTTAATAATTTACGTGATCTTTTTGAAGGCAAATATAGTAAAAGAAAAAAAAATTAATTGGATGGTCCAATAAATCGTTTACGATTAATCGTATCATATATTCCGCACTTAAGATCCTTTATAGAGATCAATTTCTAACAATATGATATACATCGATAGTTATTTCTATATACATTGCCTGAAATTAGAAGACATTTAGAAGTGCTCTAGATGACATTCTTTGCCTAGCTGGGCTGGCCACAAATTTTAGGAAACTATTACACTACACAGCCTTTTTACCTATTAAAGGATGAAATAAATAAACAAATCTTTAAATATATTTAATAATTTACGTGATCGTTTTGAAGGCAAATATAGTAAAAGAAAAAAAAAACAAGTTTCATAAACACAACAGGTCTGAAGAGGGAAAGTGGCTGATGTATCCTTTTTGGTTCTTCAGAGAAAAACAACAAAATCAGTATTTTGATTTCCCAAAATTGGGGCATATGGGCAGAAATTATACACACAGACAGGATAAAATCTGAACAGCGTGACATTTTTGTGGAATTTTGTGGCTATGTAAGGAAAATGCCTGAGAAACTTTAACAGGGTTCTGAGCTTCAGGACTGGTAGAAAGAAAAAAGAGTAAAATTTAATTTTGAAGTTTGGAAAATTTAACGAAAACATTTAGTGCTTAGGCAAGTATTCTGATGCCAAATATACAAATCTTGGTTGTTGAAATTAACGTTTTGTGACCAGATATTTAGCAAGGCGAATACAAAAAGGGGCCTGGGGCCATTAATTTGTCAAAGACACTATCAATTTAGGAAAACTCATTTTGAAAATGTCGTTATAGCCTGGGATTTTTAGCTTTCACTATTGGAGTAATTTTTTAAACTTCCTAAACCACATCTCATATTCTTCACAATGATTGGAAAAGTCCCTAAAGAACGGATCTTTGTACTCAAATAACTTGAGAATGAAAAACTGAATTGAGACTAAAAATAAACGAATTATTAACAACTGTCATCATTATCATCCTTTTTTATATGAGTTGAAGTTCTGTTTTCAAACTGGGACTCCGTAAAAAAAGTCAAATTCGTGTATCACCCAGGTGAAAGTAATGTTGTTATAAAAATCCCCGGAATAAAGCATCAACACATCAATTATAAAACATCATTATGACATTCGGATAACATGACACCATTATAACATCCTTATGATCACAAACACGCACGTTATCCCAACAAAGTAAGTCATGACCAGCTAATTTAATAGGGGTTTCACACCAGGGTTTCGCAAAAATGTAAAAAATGCACTTTAATATATAGTAAAAAGTGGCGGTAAGATCAAAAATTACTTTAACAATAACAAATATCTGTTCTTCATATAAATCTATAAAAGTAAATAAAAATCAGAATTTCAACTCTTCTTATGTATATTTTTTATTGTTAGCTTGAAATTAAATCAAGAAAGAGAAGTTATGGGGCGCTTCGAGGCACCCCTTATTGTTTGCTTTAATATAGTTAAAGAGCAGTTACATAAATAGAATCTCAAATCGATGCTTATTTCAGAAAAGTATTTTTTTTTTTAAATTAATTCCTTATTACGCCAAAACCTGAGAAGTAAAAATTACTGTATATTATTTTTGTACATAAAAATAAAATAATCAGTTTTTCGATCACTTTACTTTCGTCATGATGTTTCCATGGCAATTTTCTTCTTCATTATTTATAAAATATTTCGATGTCAAAGGTCAAGTAAAAGAAATAAGTGAAATATTTTCTTTTGAAAATAGTCATAAAATTTTTTCGTTTGAAAATAATCATAATATAGGAAATATCTTCTTTTGAAAATAGTATTAACAGAACGACTCACTTTTACCGATGTCTTTTAACGAAAACAGTCTTTTTTTTCAGGAAAAGGTCCATTTTCCCCTCTTTTCAAACGGAATTTGGGGTAAAAAATAATTTCCCGAATACTATGCAAGCCTAGTATTCCAGTCGGTAAATTTGAAAAAATCTGATATCTTCAGACTTTTTAAAGTACGATTTAAAAATCGCACTTTATTATGGAGTTTTTCTTTATTACAGTATGCTTTAAATCTGGTGTAAAACCCCTATAAGAATAAAAATTGCGAAGGAATATTTTCAAAAGGTGACTAAGCACCTCATTCTTTGTTGGAATACTTGCAGAACCAACTTCTGGTAGAAATAAAGTGAAAGCATCTTATATCACTATCTAAATTGAGAAAGAAAAAAATAAAAATTTAGTTATTGAAGAAATTTGGATCTTTGAACCGTCATTACCCCACAGCCTATTTAACATATGGTTACGAAATTGAGAGATTCAAAACGCCTGTTGGAAAGTTTTCAATAACACATAGGGAGCCATTTCTGTGGAATAGGTTGATTGAAGAGCAAAAAAATGGAAGTGAAAAATAAACTAAGATAATAATTATATAAAGTTCTTCTAGAGATACGGAAGCCTGAATGGATACAGAACGACTGATATTTGATTAACAGTTCTATTGTTCTCCCATTGTTTTACGAACTGAATGAAAAACAAACCATGATATTTTCTTGGAGGGTAAAACAGACAGTGTAAATTTCTCTGAAAGTAGGCAGAGGACTTGAGGATCGGCGTATATCAAAGATATATTTTCTATTTTCATAAAACCTTGATGTTAGACACATTCTAAATGTAATGTTACCAACTTCAAATAGTTGATATATGTTCTCTGAAGCCTCAAGCCAACTGTTAGCTGTGGTGAGAGCATTTGCTACGAGCTTATTGACTGGTCAAGTTTTTTACATGGAGCGCTGGATAAGTGGATTTTGACTCCATACATTTAAACTCACAGAAAACAAAGACATTGACTATTGTATATAGAACAATAAACAAGAGTGAATTTTACCTGGCATCATTCTGATTCTCCAAAAAGTAAGCCCCAATAGATGTTATTTTCATTCACGGAATTAGAGTTACTTTCTCCAAAATGTCATTTTCTCTTTCTATTACCTCAAGTGAACAAATTTTTTTGAGGATTTATTTTCGCGAGCTCAAAAAAACTTCACTTCGCCGAGATTAATTTTTGCGAATTAAGGTTTTCCAAAAATTTCAAGAGCATTTATTTTCGCGAATTTAGTATTGTAAGAATTTTTGCGATGATTTAATTTCACAAAACAGACCAAATATGGTATCAAATAAAAGTCAAATGGACCAAAAATAAACAAAAATGAGGTTCTTTTAATAATTTGCATTATTTATTGACAATAGGAAAATTTGGCGACATTTTATCTTCGCAAATAGCTTAACCTTTCTTGATTTGTTGAGCAAAAATGAAGACCTACTGAAGTAATTTTTCCATAAATAGATTTAAATTGAAGCAAGTTGATTGCAAATTATCCATCATCGTTACACTGTCAGACATCTTGTATTGAGAATGCTGGTTCTCAAGTTTCTCATTTTTTGATAGGGCAGCTATCCAATAGTAGAGTATTTTCCTTCATATTCATATAAAAAATCTGTAGTTCATGTTCTTCTTGGTGGTCATAGAGACTTTAGCTAGCTTAATTATAAAAATTCCTAAATGGAACATATATATTAATTTTTCGGATTATTGAACAGCAAACCTGAAAATCAGTATGAATCAACATCATGAATACCTTGCCAAAGTCTGCCGAATATATAAAAATAAGATCAAGCTGAATTATAATTCTTGATACGCAAAAACTGTTCGCGACTATTCTGGTGAGATTTTGAAGCTATTTAATACGAACCTATTAGATAAAGATCCATCTGTATTTCTTTAGGTTTTGTGCGAAGCTTGCAAGTGAAAATTTAAGAGGTTGAAAAGGAATATAGCAACTGCCTCTAGCCGTGATGATTTACCTGAGTTTCACCTCTACAACGATATTGAATGTGACTGTATCTAAGAGTGCAAGAAATAAAGGTTTTAGATTAGTCATCACGAAAACCACATCCTCCACAGATACAAACATACCTTGCAAACATCTAGTTCATGAACATTGAATCATTGAGAAAGCAGCCAATTATGATTTTGTTATGATTCCTAACAAATTCAATGATAATGGCACCAACTACATAAATTTTAAAAACAATGAAGAAGGTAATATTGCGTCAAAATATTTTGTGATAATTTTTGGTAATGGGACATGGAGTTTATCTTTGCTTGGTACTAAAATCAATTTAAGTAACATTAACGATTATATTCCATCTTTCACTGATACCACAACTGCATCAGCATTTTTTTGAAAAGTTTTCGCATATCAAAGTGTGTGAGGGAACTAAAGGATTTGAAGAATTAATACAGCACATAGCTGAAATGGGAAGTGACCATTGTTTAGAAGGTAAAGATGGTAGTGTTACTGCATAGTTTAAAAATAGGCATTTTGTAAAAGCAGCATATTGCCATGTTGTTCATTCAATAGCTTGCAACATTTTGTTTGTTGGTGGTGATTCAATGAGATGGGATAAGGGCAACAACCATCGAAAAACACTCATATCTGCTAAATGGAGAATTAAGGAACATGCAACCAAGAGTGTTTTCATAACAATTCTAAACGTCAATTTAACTCGCAAGCAATTGGAGGAGACGGCAAAACAACAGCCCAAAGAAATAGTTGACATGAAGAGGCAAAAAGTTCGATTCGAAAAAATAATTGAAAAGTTGTAGAATCCGAAGGTGTTGTTGTCGATTCAAAAAATAGCAGTGTTTTTCAAGAAGTCATTAAATTTGATCAATCGCCATTTGATGAAAATTCACCTCAAACCTTCTTGCGGGAGCAGCAATAAAAATATAGCTCTCTAAAATCATCAACAAGTATGCGTTGGCACCCTGTAATGATAAGATAGTGCATTTCATTATGTTTAAAATCTCAACACCTAAATATTCATCAACCCCTAAAATCAAGTGGCTTTTTAAAGACACCAGATAAAACCACCACAACCAATACACAAACTTTACAGATCCTGTTTGTGGTTTCAATGCTGATGTTTTGATGTGTTTGCAACAAGAAGTTTGCAGAAACAACTGGGAGGGTGATCAGCGAAAAGTTGCAGTCGTCTTTGATGAAATGAAAATAAAAAGTGGCTTCGTGTTCAGCAGTGAATGAGTTTTCTTCTAAAAAGTTCATATAATGCTACGCTTTATTAACTGTTTGAGCTCGCTTGACATTGGCGCTTAAAAAAAGTCAATAGTCTTCATTTTTCTTAATTCATTGATTTAAGGACGATGCAATCTCAAACAAAGTGAAAATTGAATGGACCGAAGAAAGATTAAATATTTGACTTTGCTTTTTAGAATGTTATTGTATTTTATATATGATCTCAAAATATATCCTATTTTTTGAAGTTTGTGTATAATGGAGCTTTTGAGGTATATACTGCTTTATTACAGTTTGTTTTAGTTGAATGATATTTCCAGGCGGCACATCATTTCGATATTCAAGGATGATTATGGCCTCTATAAGAACAATGTCAGTGGTCTTCGTAAAACCAAATTGACTGTAAATCATGTTTTCCTGGATGCTCGCTCTAGAATGAATGATGGCTTAGCTGCCAAGGTTAGTAGTATAACTTCAGATTTGATAAAAAATAACATCAACAAGTAAGTGAACGTCACTGACCATTCCCAAAACATATTGTGGAATATACCGGACTATTTTTCTTTTATATTAGCTAACATACCGATGAAAGCTTATTAACAAATACAAATAATATTTTAAACATTTGTAGGTACTAAGCAACAGATGCTATACCTTTCTTGACATGCAAAGTAACCCAGACAATATATCGACAAGGAAATTCATATGGTATTGCACTAAGTTTTTTGATGAACGAGACAAAGGGAAAATGAAATGAAACAAAGATATGGAACCATATGTATTGCTGGATGATACTCGTCTCAAGATATTTTTCAGAAAATAGTTGTTGTATCAGAAGTGTCATCATTAGTCAGTGTCATAGGGATAGAAGTATCATCAGGGAGTACAACTGACGAAATGTAGTTTTTGTAAATGTGCATGCAAAAATGCTAAGAGGTCCTAGAAAGAGTTAGTAGGATTTACATCTCACAAAAACAGATGCTTCAATTTTTCAAGTTAAGTTCAAAAGCTTTTTTATGGAAAATTTCAAAGAACTATCTATTACAGTTCTTTTTTAGGTAACCAATTTTGTAACTCCTTTAAATAGTGATTTTATTTTGATGACATCAGAACTAGTGTCACTTTCCATCATTCTTAAAAACATTAATTATAAATATAATCTAACCAAAATCAAAGGCAATAAAAAATTACAATATCTTGTATATGCATATGTTTTTACAACACAATATGTTCATTGGTTCTTGAGTTACAGATTTTCTATCCAAAAATTGATCAAAACAAATTTAACATAAAGGTCTTGTTTGTTCTCTTGCCCCTTTATTTGTAATATTAAGAGACTTGAATATAATTAGGCCACATTTTTTTGTCCTTGCTAAAAATTGTTTCCTTCAGTCACAATGCCGATTGGCAGGTTTGATTTGACGATTTTTGGCTGAAAAACCCTTATAACTTTCTTTCTTAGTTGTTTTGTTGTGTAAATAGTGTTTTAAATTATTATTATCATTATGGTGACCTTACAAAGCCTAGCTGTCATTGTTTCTATAAAGAGATTCTTCAATGTGGCAGTGTTTGAGTTGATTTTCGACAAATGATAAGCATGAGAACACTTCTTTTAAACCCTCTTCCATAACAAAATTTTTTTGACATCTAACCTTGTCAAGTGAAGTTACTTATCAAATGCTTTTTGTTTTCTTTATTAAGTTGGTTGAAAGATGAATTTCTGGGTTTTATCAATCACTGGTTTGACCAAAATCAAGCAGTGGATTGTTTCAAAAGAAGATAAATTAAGGCTCAGTCTAAATTATCAAACGTTAGAGGGAATCCGAATCACTGGTTAGTTGTTAAAGCACTTTGGTCATTTCTCAAGATTATTTACGTTTTGCCTCTGGTTTCAATTAGCGCGAGTAGGCATTTTTTTTCTTGAAATGCATCCTTTTTGTAATAACATCATAATTACACAAAAAATTTCATGCCCTCTCTGTTTGGAGGTGAAGTTAAATATCTTATCTTGACCCAAAAAAAAAGGTTTCAGAAGTCAAGTGTTTTGTATCTTATTTTAGCTCCGTATTTATTTCACGATAAGTGTGGTATTAGGTTTCTTGTGTTCAAAATGAGGACAGATTGAAAGAAAACATCATTTTTGATTTCATGCTGTTAAAGAATGTGAATATACGGTGGCCCATTGGTGCAACACACGTTTTTTTAGAATGATCTTTAATTTTTTGGGACAATCTTTGTTTTTTTAGAATAATCTTCATTTTTTTGGAATGATCTCTATTTTTTTAGAATAATCTTTACTTTTTT
>JANSTP010137003.1:0-12594 GCA_025330745.1 Cladonema radiatum | reverse complement strand
ATTCTAAAGAAGGAATTTTTATCGCGATTACTGAAATCAAATCTTTTTGATTCCATGTCCCATGAGTTTAATGGCATAATCATGACTATCGCTATTACAAAATTTGTCCTCACTTACGATAATCGCGACGAACCCTTACTTTTAGTCGCAATAATCACGATAAATCCATAGTGTCAATAAGTTAGAAACGTTATTCGCAGTTGCCTCAAGCAAAGGAGTAACCACTTTTTCCTGACTTTGTTCAGATCTTTTTTTACTGAAAGAATTTGGTAATTGGCATTTCTCATTTGTGGTGCTTAGGACATTACTACCAAATGACGTATTCATAAATATATTTATATTACTCGAATTTTGAAAGTCAAAGTTTCCAATACTTATTCCTTCCCTTGCTGTTGTTTTTTTTTCGTCTTCATCCTGACAATTAATACCATGAATTGGCCTAGTTAGAAGCTTGTGACTTGCATTTATTCAAAAGATTTTGAAGGTGGTGATTTAAGAACAGTTTGCTATAAATATGGCAATGGTGAAGGCAACCGATTTGCGGCAATTGCAAGCGATGAACTTCGTTTCTACAAATAAACAATTCATGATCCGAATTTGTATGCTTAAAAAGCTCGCTTTTAGTGTAGAATTTTTTTTCACAATAGTCACAACGCAATCTTCTTTAAAATGCTTAAAAGAGGAAATTCAGATATTCTTGTATACTGGTAGTCTTTGAAAGCACAACCGAAGATTTCAAGGTAAATCAAAAACAATCAAAAATTATAAAATGTCTCTTCTTCTCCTTCCTAAACTTTACTTATACAGAGACTCGTTTTTTCGCTGAATTTTCTTTTGTGACCAGAGCCTGCTCTTTACAGTACCTGTAACTACAAGGCGATGGTTTGAGTAGCGTGGTGGGAATGGCCTTTAACTAACAAGTTGCCTTGATCCAATACTATTTTTAAGAACTCCTTAATAATAGAGGAATTGTCAATACTAAGAATACAATACAAGATCCAGATTTTTTGTTTGCGTGTAATACGGTCAGGAATTTTAATGCAAATTGTTATTTTTGAACTTACCATCATCATCCATTTTCATCCTTCCATTTTAATGATGTATTGCTAACCTTCTGTAAAAGCTTCTTCTAAATTTGCAGTATAAGTTAATGTTGCTTGTCCTCGCAAACAAATTTGCATTGTTGATAACATTAAATAAAACCTTTTATTATGCTTTCGTTTTATTTAAAAATGAATGTTCAAATATTCGATCTTTCCATACGATTGAAGAAATAATAGAATTTAAATAAAAATATTGAAGACTTAGGCTAAGTTTTTTTGGGTTTTCTGGTACACTAAAAAAAAGTAAATTGAACATTTCTAAATTGATCAATTATCCGCAAATTAAAAACTGCTTTTTTCATTGTACTTCCGTTTGAAGTCGACCATAAACGAAAATGGGATGATTAATTCATCAATCACACTTCTTAGACGAAATAACAAAAAGTCATAAACAGAAACATTTACTAAAAAGATTCACATGGAAGCCAAAAACCTCAAGTTGAAAAAGTGTCCTCATCAAAACCCACAATTGTCAAAATAAAAAAATTGAGGGCACTAATATAAACACTTTTACTAGTATAAACACTTCTTCTTGGAAGCTTATCATGGGCGTGGCAAAGCTCCATTTTTCTTGAAACTTTATAGGGCACTGATTTACAATATGAGTTGGAAATTGCCAAAAAATCTGTCCACGAAACTATAATAACAACACTCGCCGTAATATTTGATTAGTAGTATTATAGTCAGAAAGGTACCTAGTTCGGACACCCATACCGGGCGTGGCACAGCTCAAATTTTCTTGAAACTGTATATGGCACTTATTTACATCACCTTGAGTTGGAAATTGTCAAAAAGTCTGTCCACGAAACTTTGATAACGACAAACTCTTTGTTATTTGTCTAGTAGTATTATAGTCAGAAAGGTACATAGTTTGGACTCCCATAATGGGTGTAGCTTTGTTCTACTTTTATGGCTACTAAAACCTATGTTTTTGCAAATTTGTTTTAGATGAAACATTGGTTATTTTTTTATTCTTATAAGACATCATAAATTTTAATTTCGCGGCCCACCTCGAGGGCTGCCAGGTAGCCGCTGGCGGCCCTTTTTATATTGGTGTTTTGATTTGTAGTTTTCACTGTAATCTAAAATCGTGGTCAAAAATATTGGAACAATTTCGAGCTTTTTCAGGATAACTCTGCACCACAAACGATAATTGAAAGGAGATATTTTTACTTGCCAAGACAGCGATTTATCGCGCGACCTATCTATATGAGCCTTGGGCTCTTGGGTGAATGGGTGAAAACCACTCAGCTCCCTTCTGGGCTGTTTTTGTAGCCCTTTAGGGTGCTACAAAGGGGAATCGTCAAAATTGCCCTTTTGCGATTTCGTTACTGAAAAATGGCATGACAAATGGAAAGTCAAAATCTGAAAACTGCTCAGTTTTACTCTGACTTCCAAATATTTTTGCCCACGATTGTAAGTGAATCAAAATCTCGTCATCTTGCAAATTATCAGTGATCTTTCTAATTTTCTGAAACTGACTTCGCTGAGTAAATATGTCTTCTTTTATAGCCTTATTGTTTCCCATAAAATTAAAGTCTCCTCAGTGTACGCCTCGATTCGCAATTTCGTTAAAGTGCCATCTTCACATCTCCTCCATTGAAAATAATTCACTTTTCGTTTAGATCCTTCGAATCAAAGAGATTTCGAATTCACTATCGGAAGTAGCTTTACTTTCATCTTCATCACTTATTTCAGAGTCATCGAATTCATTACAGGACGGAACGCACTGAGGACATACACTCATCATGTAATCTTTTGTCTCGGAATCACATGAATATTTTTCGACAATAGAATGTCGGTCTGCTGGAATGTCCTTTAGTTTGGATGAATTGTTTAATCCTTTTCCGAGAAGAGAAACATTTTCGGAAACTGCGCATAAACAAGTATTCTGAGGAATTTTGTTATTGAAAATATACTGTTTACTGAATTTACCAAATTTGTAAAATAAACTAAAGCTGAGCGGCTTCCCAAATTTAGCTACTCTCAAATGTTTCTCCACGGTCATTGCTGTTATTGTTTAAGATGTCTAACACATCTCGTAAAGGCCAAAGAATATAACGCTTTTGGACATGCGTTTTCTTATCGTCATTCTTGATAGTAAAATGATCATTTTTGCCAGGGTTCATTTAACAAATGTCTGGACGATCCATAGCGCATAAACAAGTATTCTGTGGAATTTTGTTATTGAAAATATACTGTTTACTAAATTTAACAAATTTGTAAAATAAACTAAAGCTGAGCGGCTTCCCAAACTTAGTTACTCTCAAATGTTTCTCCACGGTCATTGCTGTTATTGTTTAAGATGTCTAACACATCCCGTAAAGGCCAAAGAAGATAACGCTTTTGGACATGCGTTTTCTTATCGTCATTCTTGATAGTAAAATGATCATTTTTGCCAAGGTTAATTTAACAAATGTCTGGACGATCCATAGCGCATAAACAAGTATTCTGTGGAATTTTGTTATTGAAAATATACTGTTTACTAAATTTAACAAATTTGTAAAATAAGCTAAAGCTGAGCGGCTTCCCAAACTTAGCTACTCTCAAATGTTTTTCCACGATCATTGCTGTTATTGTTTAAGATGTCTAACACATCCCGTAAAGGCCAAAGAAGATAACGCATTTGGACATGCGTTTTCTTACTGTCAATCTTGATAGTAAAATGATCATTTTTGCTAGGGTTAATGTAACAAATTTCTCCACGATCCATAGCATTCATCTACAATGAAATAGTAAATGCAAAAGTATATAAGTCATGTGAAGTCCATACTAGAGTCCAATGAAAAAATCTTTGTTAAAGAATCATCCTCTGTTACCTAAATGCGCGTTGAGGGAATTCAAAGTGAAAAACTACCAGTGAATATAGCAAAAGAAAAAAACGAGTTACGTACTGCTGTAATTTTTATAAGTCATTTTCATTTAAAAATTTAAACTTTGTATACTTACAATCCATAGATTTTCTTCATCAGTTAAGAAGACTGCACTTTTGCCTGGTTTTTTTGAGGAGCGATGCGTAAATTGAACTTCTTGGCTAAACTAGATACGATTTCCTTTTTTTACGTGGACTGTAAGGGAGAGCTTCTTCTGCTTTTTTTCAGCTCATATGTTTTGTTGACTTATGCTTGAAAGAGAATCTTGCTGGGATTGGTCGATGGTTTCTTCAGTTAACCAAGCTTCTTTTAGCTGCTTTGCTCTTCTTTTTTATTCTCTGCCTTTTCTCTTTTGTTCTTCGTACTTTTCTTTTTGGCAGTACTTTCTATACCCTCTTTTAAATTTCCTCCTTTCTTTCTTTTTCTCTTTGACCTCTCTATATTTTCCAGCCAATATTTTTTGCGATATTCTGCATTATTATTGTAATTTGCTTTAGGTTTCATTTTGAACCTAAAGAAAGCTAATCACATATATATGAAAAAAAAAATTTCATTGTAAATCTGGACCTAATTCAAAACAGCACCTATTAAAGAATTAACCCTATTCGGCCCAGGTCTAGAAGGGGGCTTATTCGGCCCCCAACGCGTCGGTAACTACTCAACCACACGTGCAAATGAGATAAAACTTTGCATTAACAATTACCACAATAAGACGCCCACACTCAATTGCTGGCAGTCGTAAAAACGACTTTTTTTTTTCTTTTTTTCTTTTCTTTTTTTTTTTTTTTTTTTTTTTTTGCTAGAAACAAGTAAAAGCCTTTAGAATACTTGCTTGGAGCCGAAACAGATTTTTTCAAGATAAAAAGTTATTAAAAGTCACCAAACAAACACTATCTTCATATATTTAGTGCAGCAGAAGCTATTAAAAAACGTTTAGCACCAGGTAGGGTAAATTTACCCTTTCCGGCGGGCAGAATAAGGTCAACAGAATTGGATGGAAAGCGTAGCGAAGGTACTGCAACTGCAAGCAAATAGAAATATTCATAAGCTATTAGTTTTTAAAATTATAACATATCAGTTTGAAAAAACATACAAAGTATTTTATTATTAAAAGAAAAAATATTTGCTCTCCCACGTACTTCTTTTAGGATAATTTATAGCAGATGTTATGCTCAAACATTTGTTTGAGCATGTTTAAACATGTTTGAACAAAAATTAGCTAATGAGAATTGAAAAAAAGTACGCAGAGAAACGCGAAACATACTCTCCATCGTTATGGATTTTCATTAAAAAACAAAAGAAAATGACGTAGTTTTTCTTCATGAGATGTATGGCTTTTTTCAAACTGATATGTTATGTTAAAAATTAACGTTACAAGTTTGTTTGATTTTCTGTAGTTGAAATAATATAAAAACTTAATCTTTTTTGTAGGTTCAAGAAAACGTTACCATGTTAGTAATGAATCGGCAGTGATCTGTAGAAAACAATGCAATGGTAAAAAATCAGTGACTGACATTGTTAAGTCAACATAACAAAAAGAAAGGAATAAAGAGAATGGTCACTACGATGTTCTTTAAGAGTCGTATTTTAGTTTTCCAATAAGTATTAACTTTATTCGAACATATATCGGTTTACAAAACTAGATTAATTTAAGCAAAATATTTCGACAACCATTTGATGTCGCCGTCTTCAGTTGCGGTTTGACAATGCTATTGCAGTGTCGACTTTTAACGCAGCTTTCTTGTAACGGCAACTTCAAATGGTTGTCGAAATATTTTGCTTAGAATATTCTAGTTTTGTAAACCGATATATGTTTGAATAAAGTTAATAATGGTCAATACTCTATATCAATGCTTTTGTTTTGAATTTTTTTCACTCGATTTTTGGGTAATAAAGTGAAATCATGGCTTTCCTTTGAAAGAATTTCTGCGACAATTTTTTCCGAACTTTCTGTAATTTTTTCTTCCGTTTTTTCCCCACAATATTCGGTGAGTGCACATGGAAAATTTTCACAGCTTTAAAGTTATTTTCTGGCTCTAATTGAAGAGTTACATTAATATCGACGTTTGCATTAGCCAATTGTATTTTCTTGTTGTTACATGTGAAACAAGTAACGAACTAAGCCCTCGTTGGTTCTGAAATTTCCTTTGGTCCAGAGATGATGGAAGTACATTTTTCAAAGATATTTTTTAAGGAATCTGAGCTATTTTTAATGTCTTTGTTAAAAGACGAACTGCTTTTCAACGAAATCTAAACTAGTACACCCCTGTCTCAGTGGCCCGGTGAGATGCCCAAAACTCACAGGGCTGGCAACTTTTTAAAAAAGTTGACCGAGCTTTCCAAAACTGGGAAATTTTCCATCGGACCCTGACTTTAGATTAGTCCGGCGAGGTAAAATTGGGAAATTGTTTTAGCGGGCCTGGGTAATTTTTAGCGTAATTTTGACGGGACTGCCTGAAATTTCCAATTTTTGACCGGGCGAGGCATTTTTTCAAAAAAAAAATACCGGGCTGGCAAAATTGGGCCCAAATATACACCGGTCAGATTTATCATTAACGTTACATGAACCTACCAGAGGATAGTAAAGGAAAAAGTAACCATTTTGTAACAAATTTAATGGATAGTGTATGAATTTAAAAATAACTTTATAATAAGAATTTTATAATAAAGAAGAATTTTATAATAACAAAAGTACAGGATAAAGTTTCAACTCTTAAAAATAAGTTAAATATAGGCATGTCAAGAATATTTTCCAAGAAAATGAGGCTTCTGAATGTCTTGAAGAATTGAAACGTAAATACATCTTAGTTCCTGTTGATAAAGCAACTAATAACATAGCTATCATATGCAAAAGGTATTATGTCCTGGTTTTGTTAAAGGAATTTGGATTAACTGGTGAACCTAACTCTACCTACAAATTAATAGATAATTCGACTGAGGAATATATAATAGAAGCACAGACTAAATATTTAAGTAAACAATTTTCTATTAATGTCGAGACTCCAAACAAGAATCTTCCTAGCGCTTGTTGGATACCAAAGATGCACAAGACGCCTGTAGGTTCAAGATTTATTATTGCCAGCAAACAGTGTTCTGCAAAGCCTATCAGTAAAAGTATATCATCTATTTTTTCACTATTTTATAAACAAATTGAAGCATACAGTATGAAAACTAAATTTTTCAATAGCTACAATAAATTCTGGGTTGCACAAAATAGTAAAGCTGTGACCAGAGCACTCGAAAAAATAAATAAAAAATCTAAAGCTGTTTGTGTAAGTACTTTTGACTTCTCAACATTTTACACTAAGTTGCCTCATAACAAGTTCATTAGTGTTCTTAACGAAGTTATTGATTTTTGTTTCAATGGGAAGTCTCATCAATATTTAGTGGTGAATAAGAATGGCAACGCATGCTGGGAAAATAAGAAACCTAATTCCTTCTTTTTCACAATATCGTTGGTAAAAGAAGCAGTACAATTTATCGTTGACAAATGTTATTTTACGCTTGGAAACTATGTTTTTCAGGATTCTTTTCTGCCCCATTCTTTGCTAATCTCTTCCTCTATTATGTTTACATTTGCGTTGTTTTGTTAACAGTTTTGTTCTTGTATATAGGTTGCAACATGGGGGCAAACATGGTATGTTGTGTCAGAAATCTGGTGGCGCTTATTGCTGAGGTGGTCACGACATCTGTTAAATGTCTTGTATTTTTTGTGTTTCTGATATTTTTATTTTTATTGTTGTTGTTATTACTGCTTACATTTTATTTTGGGCTCTCTAGTTTGCAAGACATGCAGATATATGCTCTGTCCAAATCTTCGATATTCGTATCATTCTTGACAGTTTGCTTCATGCAAGTGTAAATATATATGGTATACAGCCATTCTTACCAATATTCTTAATTTTTAACCCAATTTCATCCTAAATATTCTTATAAAGTATATTCTTATACAAAAAAGGGTGTAAACGCCCCCTTTCTGACTCTAGATTGACGATTGTATAGGGTAGGCGTTCTTTCATTATTTGAAGCTTTAGGGTTGGTGTTTATTGAAGGGTGCGTTTAATAGAGGATGGCTCTTTACTAGAGGATTCACAAGGCAGTTTTGTTCTGTCTTTCTATTGTCCGTTAGCACTAAATTGAAAAAATGGTTTATAGACATACGGAAAGTGAAAGACAAACAATGGGCCTATTGTTTTTGTTTACCGTAAGGTATTTTTCTAACTTTGACTTTATAAAAAAACACCGTTTTATAAGCAACAGTGCTATCAATTGGAACTTTTCTAAGTAAATTTAATACAATTGGAATATTATTATAGAAAATTTTTGCAACGATAAAAATTCTACCGAAAAAGCTTGAATGTTAAACTTGACTGCTTTCAGTCGAAATTTATACCTAAGAACAGGGTAAATATATTTCCATTCATACATGCTTTATAAACTGTCTCCGTAATAATGAAGGCTTCTGATTTAAATTAAGACATTGACCAAAAGATTAAGCAACTCATAAGCAACTTTAGCACCAAATTTGTGCAGTTTCCGAAGCAACTTTAGTTGTGGACAAAAAGGCAAATCGCTGATAAAACAATATGTATAGTGTAGAATAATGTATTGAGGTTCTAACTATCGATCTTCAACCACATTTTCGACACCGTGACCCCGTCTAAAGAAAAGAAAAGCGATTCCGTATTTTTGATGACGCCATCACTTTACATAGGTGCATTGACAAGTAAATTAACAAGACAAAAAAGTCCCAAAGATAAGAGCATATGAAAGTATATGTGTCTTATTATTTGAAAATTTTTTGTAAAAGTATCATGTTCGAAAATCCCACATTTTAGGCCCCATTTTAAAATGTTATGGCTTTTTTGATTTTTCGCTTAACATATATAATTCTCATACTGAAAATTAAAGAAATAATCATCTGATCGTTGTAGGTTTCTTTTAGTGTTGTCAAAAATTAACGGAAAAGTTAAAAACTATGTCAAACCTCCGTCATTTTTCTTTTACTATTTTTATTTCTAAAATTAAGATAAATTAGTCTATCTGATCTCTTTCAATACTCGAAAGGCCTAGTTCTCTAGATAAAACTTTTTTCATACGGTTTTCACCAACCATCTTCAAATCCTAAGTGGTTTACTACCAACAATAAAATTTGCAGGTTTAAAAAAGATATTTTGTCGGAATTTTGCTAAATTGGTATTTATTACTACTTCAAGAAGCTCAGATGTGCATTCCAGATCACATATTATTTTTGCCTTTTAGAAAAATCACAATTAGAATGCAAGAGTAGCATGCTTTTTTCGCTTTACTGCATATTTGCTAAGCTACAACTAAGCAAATTTGTGGTTTGAAATTCAGAAAAATATAAGCCACTCTGAGGTCTGACCCTTTAGCCTAGTTGCTTCTAAAAAGAAGGTGTGCTTCAAGCAAAAATGCAGGCAGATCAGCGTGCAGAATTAAAGTCAATGCATTGATCTGTTGTTTGTAAAGAGACTATAATTCAAGGGGAGTTTTTATTAACCCTATTCAGGGCGGGGAGGGGTAAAAGTTACTCCTCCAAAAGCAAAAATTGAATAAGAAAAAATTAGTGCAGGCCAAAGGCCTGCAGCATTTTTTTGTGTTTTAAATTTAGTTGTCCATATTTCAGCCAATTTTTATGGGGTGTCGATGACCACACCGGGCACAACGGGCACTTTGTCGGCACTGATCGGGCAATTTTTAGGGTAAAAAATAGCAGAAATTTTCAAAAAAATGCCAAAAAATTATTGAAAGCAGTTTTTTTATGGCAATTTTTAATATTCATAATAAATCAAGCATATTAGGGACATTTGGCTGGAAAAGAACTTATTCGGGTGAAAATAGAACCCCATTTCCCGATTTTTCATTATTTTTTAATTGGATTCTGACGTCACGGAAAAAAGCGTTGACGTCAGCACTTCGACGACCTCCCAGACCAATGTCATTGTAATTTTATGAAACTAGAAAGGTTGTTCTACAATCCTACCAAGTTTTATGACTTTTCGTTGAGTTTTAGAGCTTTTAGATAGAGGGGGTAGGTTTTACCCCCTCCTGCCCTTCTAACATCCATCAAATACCCCACCTTGAATAGGGTTAATATAATTCAATATAATATAATTCAAATTGATATAAAAGAAAATCATATAATTGTAATCATTAGGGCCAAGAAAGCTTGGAAACCCTTAACTGCTAAATGCTTATGAGAGCAGGTAAAAATATCAAACAACAGCACGACACGAGCAACAACATCATCAACAAACACATGCACCTAAAAGCATTCAATTCGACGGTGCAGTTTAAAATATACTAATATATTTGCAACAGATTGTTCCAGGGTACTCACTGAGGAATAGCAACTGCACTAAATCTGTTTGCATGATTTTATTTTAAGCTAACACAGGACTGGTTTAGACAGCAGCAAACAGAGGAGAGAAAGGAGGTACTGTAGAGACTCATCCATAACTACCGTCTCGACAAGAGGTAATCATGTTACTGCTGCAAGAGTGTCTAAGAAGAAGCTTGTCTGTAACATTACAAAAATTGAAAATTGTTGCGCATTATGTTGCATCTGGCTGTCCATCATATGTAATACTGCAAGCCTTCTGGCGATTACTGAATATCCAACCATACCTACACCTTGGTATATACAACAAACTAAGTGACCAAACACCACCGATGATATAGGTACTGGTACAGCTGTTCTTAGAATTTAGATTAAACTACATGGGCCCCGTCCACAAAGAGGGTGAGGAGGGCCATGACCTCCTCACTTTTTCACTAAATAATGGTTTTATTTCTTAAAATTGGCCGCAGGGGCCCATGAACTAGCAGGTACAGTAAGCACTAGCTACAGTACATTAGACTAGTCTACAGTACACAGGCAAACAGCTACGCAACTACTACTTTTTTCTCTTAAAATGTAGCTTGCTTCCACCAACAAGAGCGTTATTTCTCTCTGAAAAGGAAAACAAAATACGTGCACACCAACAGAACGCTACACACACTAAAAAATGAAGAATAACACAATAACTGAGTGAGCTGACGTTAGTATTTGTTGCTATAAACAAAACAACGGGAATTGATTGGCTGAGAGAGAGATTTTTACTCACGTGACCTATAAATATTTAAACAATTGGGAGGAAAATCGAAAAACTGCAATTTTACAAGCTTAAGAAATTTCACTAAAAGCAATATAATTAAGACCTAATATGTCAATGTTTATAATTTCCTACGCAAACCGATGTTGTTTCTGACTGTTGTTTTTGACTGACTGTTTCTGAAAATTTTGGAGTATGAGGTGTCATATTTTTTTCAGTTTTGGATCTCCAAATATTTATTTTACCAGAAAAAAGGCAACTTTTTGATGGTTTTTGTAATTGCTTGCTATTTTATGTATTAAGTAGGCAGTGTCATGTAAGGCTTTATATATCATTGAAACAGAAATTTGCGCAGTTTTTGACTGAAGATAAATTTCTAGTAAAATATGCAAATCCCAAAGATATCTGGTAAGTTTTTTACAGCATGGTAAAATCAAAACTGGTGATTTTGAAAAATCGATTAATCCAAATAACTTTCGAACAAAGAGCTTAAATCGAAGAACGAAAAATATCTGTCCCGTAGAATTTTATGAAGTTTCGGCCCTTTTTAAATTTTTCAAATTGGTCGAGAAATGACTGAGAAAAATGTAGCTTACAGTTTTCCCATCTTTTCCACCTTATTCCCTGATTTAAGAAGAAAAAACGTCGGTCAAATATTAATACACCGTACAGCCGTACGCTATTAATGAATAATTAATCTTTTTTGTACGTTCAACAAAACGTTACCATGTTAATAATGGATCGGCAGTGATCTGTGGAAAATATTGCAATGGTATAATATCAGTGACCGACATTGCTAAGTCAACATAACAAGAAGAACGGAATAAAGAGGATGGTCAATACTCTTTGTCAATCTTCGTGTTTTGAACGTTTGTTCACTCGTTTGTTTTCTTATAAAGTGAAATCATCGCTTTCCAACGAAAGAATTTCTTCGACAATTGTTTCTGGACTTCCCATAATTTTTTCTTCGCCTTTTTCTTCATAAAATTCGGCGAGTGCAGATGGCAAATTTTCACATTTTCTGACTCTAATTGAAGAGTTACATACTGGAAATATGTCCATGCTGCCGTTTGCAATTTAGGACAACATATTAGATTATCTGCTTCACTACACGGTTTTTTATGCTTTCAGTTTTAGCGACAGAATTTACTTCTGTCTGTTTTGTTGTTGAAAGTGTGCGGTCACTAAATGGCCGTAGTTTCACATCTGACAGTTCATAGTATCACTCATCTTTGATAATATCTTCAGAATCAACAGAATCATTTTAAAAGCACTAAAAGCATAGTACATATTTTGCTTAAGATCATAATAAAGTATAAAAACTAATAAAACTACTAAAACTACGAAAGCAATGTAATCCTGGTGAAAATGCTAAAAACATACAGTGCGTACGGGGTGACATCGGATACTTTTTTCTTTTATTTTGAAAAAACTCGCGATTCACATTGGTTGATGCTACGAAAACTCTAGCGAGTAATAAATGTATAGAAACAATTCGCTAAA